>VBVR01002210.1:0-24257 GCA_011638315.1 Tetramorium parvispinum
CCATTAACGTTCCCTTCAGAACCGATGTCCGATTCTCCGTCATTTTACGGAATCATGAAATTTTCTCCCCCGTTTGTGCCGGACCGTTAATGATCGCGCGCGCAATGACTATTGTCCACTTTCTGGTCATCGTGAGTAAACAGGATCTCACGTCAGTGCATTTTGTAAACTTGATGGATTGAGCTTTATTCAGAAAATGCGCAAAACCAAATATAATTTTTATATTTTATCAAATTTATTTCTATATTTAATTTAATTTAATTTAATTTTTTTTCTTGACAACATTTTAATTCCGTCTGAAATTAAAAAGATACCTAATTAGATTTTAATAAAACAGATTTTTAAAGAAAATATATATTACATATATTTTTTAAACAATTTTATTAAAAATATTTAAATATTAATATATTTCGCTTATCTTTGTCTTTTTCAATCTTACTTTTGGCAAAATATGACTTTTTCTCTTTTTTTGCGAATTATAGTTCAATTGATACCAATACTTTATTTAAATATTTTAAAGGAAATTGCTAATTTAATTTACTTTTCTGAAGAATTTTATTTCCGAATAAAGAGCGCAATAGTTTATTGACAGTACAAAACAGGTAACCGTAAATGAGGCAGTTGCCTATTTGAATTTTCGTGAGACCGTCCGGTGAGGAGGTCTCGAAAAACCATTAATTTATCGTAAATGCGTCGAACGAGGATTGGCCAGCGAGTCTAACAGGGAGTAGAGCTGCTGACCAAAGAAAAAGGGGGCGCACAGGGGGTTTCGTCGAAGTGCAAGGGTCCCGTTCCCGGCAAAAGCCCTCTCGCAATCTTGACCCCGGATAATCATGGGACAGGTGATCCCAAAACTGGACGACTGACCGGTAGCTTCGTCCACCAAGACGAAGGGTCAAAATCTCCCCTATGCAAATGTCCCGACAGTACGGCAGAGGGTTCCTCCCTTCCGGGATATCGCTTGATTTATCGTTCAATCCCCAAGAGGAAGGTCCGGCCGATCTACGTCTTTTTCGATTGTACCTCGAATTTCTCGCGAAGTGCCGAAGATTCTCTCGCGATTGTATTCGCTACGGAAACAACATATATTATACATGTAGCTTCCTCTCGCGTTTAACACTAAACGTGTCTATGTTAGTGTGTTAATATGTGAATTTTATTTGTTTAATTTTCACAATTTAATATTATAATACAATAAAATAATTTTATATCTAGGTAAGTGACAATTGTACATTGCTACAAATTATTGTTGATCATGAAACTAAGATTTAAGAAGATTCTTTTTTTGTTTCGCGAAAAAGCGCTTGTCCTGTCGCGTCAATGCCACCATTACTTCCTTCACTCTTTAAGAATAAGAACAGTTACTATTAAAAGATCAGCGGTCGCAGCAGCTTTTAACGCCGTCCGCGGCGTGTAATCAAGCGCCTTTTTCATTACAGCGGTTACCGCTCTCATTGCGATTTCAGTCCTTAAATTGTCGTCTTCTACCTCTTTCCACCCCCGCCCCTCTCTCTGTCTCTCTCGGTCGGACATTCTCCGCGGAGCCGTTTCTTTGGCCGGCGATAAAATGGGACGCAATAAAGGAGGAAGCGTTATTAGGGCTACGTCCTTTTGCTCGGCAGACCCTAAACCCCGGAGAATCTCCGACCGGCCTCGACAACCACCGACGACAAGGGGTTGAACCGCTGAACCTCCGGAGACAAATCCGGCGATGAGACAACTCGAGTTTCGAGCTCTCTCGTCTTTTTCTCTCTCTTCCCTGTTCGCGCGCGGTTCATAAATAAATTAATTAAGTGCGCCCAGGCAACTGATAATGTTAAAATAATACCGCTCGCGCAGGGTACAATGGGGTAGCGGCGAACGAAGTATGGCAGGGACGGACGAAGGGCTGGAAAGTATATATATATATATATAATATATACATACATATCTATATCCAGTTGCGCAGTTCTTAAACTCGCTCCTCGTGGAGTTAATTTCGCGGCATTAACAGTCGAAAGAGTGCGAACAAAAGGGCTCCGAGGGTAGGGAAGACAGATAAGGGATGGAAGGAAGCAAACGCAGGAAATATGAACACACTCATAATGCAGGCGCCGCCTCCACCGTCGCCGCCAACGCTCTGTCGACATCGTCGTCGTCGCCGTCGTCGTCGTCGTCGTCGTTGCGACGATCACAAGATCAGTGATTCTCCCTCTCTCTAAAACTCGCAGCTACATAAATATTTTTTCGAGCTTTTCTCTTGATTTCTCTTGAATCTTACGAAAATCGATGACAAAGAATTAATGACGGTACTTAATCGATACGGGAATTTGAGACACGTAGACTGATTTTAATTATTTTGTATATTTCTATCGAGATAGTTTTGATTGACACAGAAATGTTTGTTCAAATGAGATTCGAACTATTATATCATGCAAATTTAAAGATTGATTCTAATTTTTGAACTATTTTTCTGCAATTTTATGACAATCGTTACTGTAATGATTAACTTGCATTTGATATAAACAAATATTAAAAGTATATTACAGATTTTATAACATATAAAATAAAATATATGTGAGGTATAATATATGTGTGGGAAGCTGTTTTCAAAAATTTTTATTTTATTTCCAACTATGTTTTTACATAGATTGACATAATAAGTTTATAATTTATTATTTACGATATTGTTTTGTATACATGTAGCGTACAGTAAAGAAATATAAGTTGATAATATTATTTGAATTACATTAAATGCAAGAAGGAAAACCGTGAAAATGAGCAAATCGATAAAGCCGCTATTTTAATATACGATTGCACAGGTATCGCGCGAGTGAGAACCACGTTTGGAAAAAAAAGCCAGCGCTACCTTGTGTACGCGCAGCAAACAAGCCCTGAGTTCGGTAATAAACCTATCAAAGACGTACGGCAAGATTACACGGCCAGCGGATGCAGGGGCGGGCAATATCTGCGTTCTTTGCGGTTAGAGTTGAAAGATTGAAAAAATATCCGGAGCGCGGTTTGCGTTTCGCGAAACCTGCTCGCGACTCAAACGAGCAACCGACTCCCTCAGTACTTAATTAATATCACGAGATAAATATTTGCCCAGCGGAACTTACCGCATTTTCTCCGCAATCAATTCGAAATATGAAGAGACTCTCAAAACGGTAATGTTTAATACGTAACGTGTGCCAAATATCCATCACAAAATAACAAAGTATTTTGTGAGTACAGTTAATTGAGTAGTTGTTTAGCAATAACTTTAATAATGCGATAATTTTTGATTAGTTGATTGACAATAAATTATTTTTAAAGTTTTACACATATAGAAAAACTTTTTAAAATTAAGAATCGCAAAATAAAAAACATCGTTTATACATTTTGTGTGATTCTGTCAAATTTGAATTACGTATTTATCTTATTTACTGTAATAAAGAGAAGAAATGCATAACGATACACAAGACAATTTTTCCTTAGGCTAATCGACCGTAACGAATGTTATAACTACTTCGTAAGAGATTACAAAGTAGGCGTGAAGCGTAATAATAACTTCGATATACCAAACACGATTGAAAGAGTGGAAAAAGGTCATCACATCTAAGAACTGCGACGGCAATAAAAGCGGTGGAAGGGAGGGGGAGGGAGGGAAGAGGACAAACAATCGTAGATGGCGCAGAGTCGAGGGAGGTAGCTTTCGAGGGAAAGGAGAGGCAAAGGGCCTGGTGCGTTTTCGATGTACAAAAAGTAATTACGGGATGGTTTCCGGTAATCATATCTAGAGCGCATTGAATGAGCGCATTGTTCGGGCACCCCTTCACCGATATGCACTTGTACGCGGCGCGCCCACCCCTCTACCTTTCCACCCGTCTTCTCCTGCCTCAATCTACCGCTAGGACTTCCACCCTACTAACGTACTCGCGACGACCGCCGCACACACGTATCCCCTATAACTATTACGCACGCTCGCTCACCCCCGACGGCGGTTGCGGTTACACCGCAGGTCGTTCTTGGGTTCGCCACGGGACGCCCCCGCCATCGCCGGTGGTGGTTAGTGCCTCGGGTGATTTGAGATTTTTAGATGCTCCCCGCGTTGTTATCGGATACGAGATATTCTAAAGACGAGTGCATACGATACGGTTGAGTCGCTGGTGCTCGTGAAAATGTAGAAAATTATATTATTATTTGAGAGAAAATGGATTCGATAGATAATTATATGTTTAATCTATAGACTCTCAATCTTTCGACATTGCAATTGCTAATTTATTTCATTTTAGTACGGGAGATCAATTTATCTTACTGTAATAACATGCTGTAATAATTTCAAGCATTAATCGAGAACGGAAAATGAAGTAAAGAATCGCTTTCTAAAGCAAATAATTCCATTTTCAGCTAATGGCTTTGTTTTTTTATTTCTTTTGACATCTTTTTATATCTTTTATGTTACATTTCTATTCAAGGATCGATTAAAACTCGGAACTTCCTTTTGCAACGAAATTAATTTATACATTTATAATTCTTTACACACTGAGAAAATACATTATAATTAAGTATAGTTTGTTTTATACATATTTCTATCAAATTATTTAAAATAAAAGTATAAGCTTTTTTCTCTAAAATATACAATATTTATTGTTCGGCCAATAAGATATAACAAATTTAAGAAAACATAAGGAGAAGAAACTTTGGAACTGAAAACATTTTAAATTCTTTATATATATTTCTCTAATATATTAACATTGCCCACTCATATCGAAACGAAATCCTCGATAGAAGCGATAAACGTCGTGCCGACGTCGTCAGGTGGAACAGGTCGCGCGAAATTCGATGCGGTCGCGTCGGGTGCAGCCTAAATCCGACCCTCGACGACATCCACGACGGCGCTTGTAACGGCCGAGGAGTCGAGCGTCGGTCCGTCGGAGGTCACGCTTATTGAGTTCGGTTCAAGAGTGCGCGAGTGCCAACGGCTCGCTTCGCTCCGATCGTCTTCAAGCCTCCCGGTACCCTCGTTTCTCGTTTTTCGCTCGCCCGACCGACCGCTATTCGCCGTCCGCTATTTGCGTGCACGCGCGCATGCACGCAACCCGTCGCAAAAAGAATAGCAGATTCTTCGCCGCCTGTATCGAGAGGCCGAATTCCTCGCGCTCGAATCACGCGTTGAGGATACCTCCCTTCGATTTCGTCGCTCGGCGAGAGAGAAGATCGTCTTACGCGCCTGCTTTGGCTCGACATCGATTCCGACACGCAGAAACGCCAGCAATTGCGCGATAAGAATGTTGCGCGAATGGAGTCTATTGGTTACGGAATGTAGGATAAACTAATTGATGATGTAAGATTTGTGTGAGATTTAATATTTTTAACTCTTCAGCACATTCTTTCATTCGCTTTTTCTACTCAGGATGGCGTAAACTTCTAACAAGGAAAAGTATAAGTGTATAAGGAAATAGTATCAAGAAATAGTTAAATACTGATTAAGCTGATTTTTGTTTCATTCGCATTTTATAAAAGAATGGGAGAAGAAATGCGTCGATTCAATGATATGAAAACACTGCGTATAAGCCATAAGACGGCAATTCGAATAAAATACAAGATTTGACATGATACAAGTAGCAGAGATTCGCGATCGTGGATTCAACGTTCACCGAACTATGTGTGTACCATTAAATCAATAGCCTGCAAGCCTGAAAAAAAAAACGAGAAAGTAAGATCGAACATGAAAAATATAGGATCCCGGCAGCTCGGAAAAATGTAGAGACCGCGGCGTCGCGAGGGAAAGACGACGAAGTGAAGAAGGGAAAAGCGAGACAGAAGAGTAAGAGATGGAGAGAGGCGAGGAAAGAGCAAAGAGCTTGACAGGCGAGGCTGTAGGGGTGCAGGGCTGCGACCCGACTGACCCTACCTCGATGCCCCGGCCGCCTTCCGAGCCCTCTCTAGCCCTACTCCGCGCACCCTTACCCTCACCCTTAGCTCCCGGGGGTGGATGGAAGGCGGGCCGGCCCATTTTTCGCGCCCCACTTGACTCCACGTCCTCATTGGCTGCCGCCCTCTCACTCTGACCTCTCTTCCCTCGGCTGCCCCTGACATCGACGGGGTGGACGGCCGCGTTCCTTCTACCTGGGCCCTTCTTCCGGAAGAGAAAAGAAGAAGCGGTACGAAGACACCCGAAATGTTAATCGCTCGTCTATAGTCATGTCATCCTCCAACCGGCTAATATGCTTTCAAACAAATCTTTGCGAAGCAGTTTTACAATAAAAACCGGCGAACCCTTTTCTTTTGTAACGCGAAGAAACTGCGGGTAAGGATTATATTAAATGGCTGAAAACGGAAAAGTCGTTGGAAGGCACTTTGAGATTGCTATTCATCGTGGCGAATTGAGGACGAGCCGGAGTAACGGTCAGCGGAAATAATCGCGGACGGATTAAGTTGATGCGGAAAGGAAGAAGTGATAGGGATCGGGGGATTAAAACAAGCTCGAGGTTGAGTCCAATGGATCGAACACGGCCCCCCCTCTCGAGAAGGCAGCCCGATAAGCCCGACAAGCGCTTAGAGGCGGCGATGACGACTGTATGGTAGCGGTCGCAGTCGGTTTGATAAAAAGCGTAATAATATGATCAGCAGGTTGAAGAATCCGAAGAGCTCGGGTCCGCGAGAAGAGATTACGAATAGAGTGGTGGAACATGGTGCGCGAGAGAAAAGGAGAAGGACAGGGAATGCGATAAGGAGAACTGCGAAGCACTTGTTCGTGAAGTTCGCGAGAACGGGGAGAAAAAGCGAGACAGAGGAGAGAAAGGAGAGAGAGAGAGAGAAAGAGAGAGAGAGAGGAAAAGAACGGCGACGACGAAAGAGAGGGAGAGCAGGACGAATAGACTGACGGCAGACGGATAGATAGATGAAGAGCGAGAGCGAGCGAGCAAGAGACAATCTCGAGCGAGAGAAGGAGACCCACTCATCAGCGATCGCGGAGGGAGAAGGAGGGAAACGGCGACTAGATCGAGGAGAGTCAAAGTGGGTACGGAACTACTTGGTCGGGCAACGCGTGCTAGCAGTCCGGGGGTAGGGCAAGCCCGTAGCCAATGAGAGGACGACCGGGGCGCGCCCGGGACTCGACCCCACCTTCAGTAGTCATGGCAACCAGTGGAACCCGCGAGAAACCCTCGCGGGTTTGCGATAGTGGGGGGTCCAGGTCGGTGTCAGGGGTCGCCTTAGTCGGCAGTCGGTCTCTGGTCGGCCCCAAGAATAGTCGTATCGAGGTGGTAGTCGAGTATCACCTCTCTTCTTCTCCTCCTTCTCCTACTACTACTACGGCCCACCGTTCTATTGCTGCCGCTGCCGCCGCCGCCGCCGCCGCCGCCTCCGCTGCCGTCGCTGCCGCCGCCGCCGCCGCCGCTGCCGTTGCTGCTGTTGCTGATGCTCGACGCTGCGAGCGTGCGACGGAGGGACGACACCATCACGCACACCATCGCGCAACGTGCATCCGGAGAAGTACACGCGCACGCGAGCGAGCGAGCGCACTTCAAACGTACACATCGAGGCTTCTCGCGCAAACGCAAGTGTCGCTTGCGGCCGTACGATATATCGACTGCGTACGCGCACGCACGTACGTACGCACGCGGGAACATACGCAGGCACGCTCGCGGCTACGGATGAGGGATCTCTCTGAAAAGATCACACTCGAAATCGCGCCAAAGCGGAAGGACACGAGTGCTCCGAACTCCTTCGGATTCACCGATCGGAGTTTGTCTATTCCTTCCTACTTTTTCCCCTCTTTCACCGCGGATTCGCTCACATGGAGGATCGTGTGTCGCTACCCTGATGCTCGAAGGGTTGACGACCGTCGCCGAAATAGCCTGATCGGTGTCGGTGCGAGTGTCAGTGTTTGAAAAAAAAAACGCGAAACCTTCCTTCACGGAAAATCGCGATCGTGCACGTGAAAGTGAAGTGCCTGCGAGTGCATGACCGAGTGTGAGCGTTACTGTTTGACATCGTTGTACCGGTCGCGATCATTATTCACGCGTGTTTACTGGGAGCTCTTGCGGGATGACACTGTGATTACTGCAGTGCGAACAATCTACGAGTAATAACAAAGTTGATTCGAGTCGTGAGACCTTTACCTAAGTGCGAGCGATATTTTCGAAAGGATCGAAGGATCGGACAGGTCTCGAATGAGCTGTTCAATTGAAAATTTGGAGAATCGGAGCGAAAACGAAAACAAAAATAAAATTAAGAGAAACATAACGCGCGTTGAAGGATAAAACTTTGACTTTGATATCCTCGACGAACGTCTATATGCAGAATTGCATCGAACGATAATTGGAGAACGCACGCGTCGTTCTATCCGTAATTCTTCGCAAGTATGATAGGTATCATCGGGTATCACAGTTTATTTCGCGATTACGCGTTATTAATCGGTAAGTTCAGGACAGTGAAGAAGTGAGTGCAGAAACGTGCATTTCTAGCAACGATCGCCGATACGTCAAAGTGATCAGCGCGCAGTGTGCCGAGGACAATTGACTGTGGCCAGGATCTCGCATCTTCGCAGGATATAGACTGAGGAATTAGACTCCAGGAATTATCCGGACAGGCACCGAGCTGACCGGGAAGCTACAGTCGGCTCCGTCGTCGTTGTCGGTCGAATCGCGTCTTACGGATAGGAAACCGGCAGGGTGGTTCGAGGCGGGACGGTAGGCGCGGACGCCCTGGCGACTGCCGGGGTGGTTTACCCGGCCGCGACGGCGACGTTGTTCCCTGGTCGGGTGCCAGCCGGACACCACCACCCCGAGTTCACCACCACGTTGGAGCTGGGGTTCCCGGCGCGCGGCACCACCGCCTCGATGGCGTTGGTCGCGCCGCCGCCCTCCTGGGCCTCGAGGGACCCTGGGGCCGGCCTGGGCGCAGCCGGCGCCGGCGGTGGTGGCGGCGGCGGGCCCCTTCAGGTAGGCCCGCCGCCGCCGATGCCGCCCGCGCATCTGACGCCCTCGGCCACGCCGGAGGACATCACCTGTCTGGTGCCCGCCGGCTCGGTCCTGACCTCAAGGGACCCCCTGCCGCCCAGTACCACCCCCGGCAGCCAGGCCAATAGCTCGCAGTCCGGCAGCTCGCAAACGGATAAGTCGCCGAATATCGAGTGCGTCGTCTGCGGGGACAAAAGCAGCGGCAAACATTATGGACAGTTTACTTGCGAAGGTGAGTTGCTCATGACGTATTCTCTCCACTTGAGAAAGTGCACAAAAATGCTCTTTTAGTTGCGTGATGAAGGAATGGCTTAATAGACGTACATTTATCCGTTAATGACGTATTTGAAGATTGGAGACTGATGTTGCGATAATTGTTAGATACCTCTAATAATCATGTTGATCACTAGTGCGATAATGAATTAATACCTGTAGTCCATGACTATGAGATTGCGCCAATCGCAATGATATTTTATTTGTAAGTCGAAATAATAGGCGAATGGAATCAGGAAATAAAATTAGTTCCACATTAAGAACGTATATTAATACGTATTAGGTAACAGAACCACCGTGTTGAGAAATATATTATCAGAATACTTTTACTAGTAATATTTGCTTCTATTTCATCGTATGTGTATAACATGCAAAATTCTTTAAAGTTATATAGGAACTGTGATAGAGTGACCAATTTTATACTTAAAACGTCAATTTGTTCGTTGGATTCTATTTGCTTGTCATCTTCTTGATATTCATCGATCGCAAATAACATATTCTGGTCTAAGAAGTCCGAATGCTATCGATAATAATCGACTATGATTTACCGATTTTTTTCTTAATCATTTTCTACGTGCAGAAGAAAAATAGTTTGTGAAACATCAGACACTATGACAGTCACAAAAGCGAATGAGTATTTCATTCGCGATCGAGGACAGAGATCTGAGATCTCGTCGAAGAGATTTCATGAGAGATTCCATGACAGGCGACACGAACGATAGCACGCGCGCTGAAATTGCACGGCGAGGCTAGGACGACCGTCGAAATCTCTACCGTCGCGGTAGGTTCTCGCAAAGCCTTTCTTTTTCCTTCATATGAAGGAGTGCACGTGCACACGCCCTTTCGACGACTGTTCTCTCACTGTGCTGTGAGTATCGTAGGGTGCGACGGGTATATTCTCCTTACCTGTGCTACCAATTTGTCACCACGCGAAGTAGAACTCATTCGCATCAGAATGCCCGACACCTATTTTAATGCTCGCGCTTACATTAATTTATTCAAGATGTGCATGAGAGAGAGAGAGAGAGGGAGGAACGGAAGCGGGGAGATATAGGGGGGCAAGAAATGACGAAATCCCGGGTTAATGAGAGGTAGAAAGAGGCCGTTGCGAATAATAGAAGAAGACAGTGAGGGAGGGGAAGAGAAGAGAAAGAGAGGAGAAGAGAAAAAGAGTATATCGTGGCCATCGGGCGTGGAGAGTACGAAAAAACAAAGAGTCACCATTAATAACCCAGTGGGGTGTTCCCCGGAACGCTTACACGTCTGTTACGAGCCTAATAACGATGTAATAGGGCCGAGGAAATGAAGCGGGAGGAACGAGGACAGACGTCGAAAGGGAGAAGCGGGCGCGAGAGGGAAGGGTTTATCCCATTCTGGCGCCGATGATGACGGGGTTCGGTTCCGATGGAATGAGAAACAAATTGTTTTCACGGGCGGAAACAAATCCCAGCGGGTCGTCGAGAACGTGCGCGCGCGCGCGCGAGCGGCGAGTTATCGCGCGTATAAACCGTAGCGGCTAATTATCCATCGGCCAGATGTATCGAGGATAACTAATTAGCCGCGCTGCGCCGCGCCGCTTGTCGTATCGCGCCGACGAATCTCGCGATTTGTCGATACAAGGGAAGCGCTTCGGACGATCTGTACTTTGATTTGTATGTTACGCGCCTCGCGTTTCCCTTCTTTACACGGATACGTATCAAGTTAAGTTTTGTGCCCATCGAATTACCATTAAACTATGAGAACGGTTATTGCGAGATTGAAAAATAGGATTGAATATTAAATTGCTATTTAACGTAATAATACTGTATGTTTAGTCAGTGTTTAAATCATACTTTATCTCGTTGACAATGTCTGTAGACAAACAAGAGTAGGATTAATTTACTCTTTGGTAACGCTAACAATTCTATTTCCCTTTGGATTAAAATCTAAATTAATAGTTTACTGAAACGCTCTTCCTCTTAAACGATTTATTTAACAAGAGAAAAGATTAATGCTACTTCGATTTTAATTGAAGATTATAATTTAACAGAATTGCGTAAGATTCTTTTTCTAAAAGTTTTGAAATTCATCGATAGATATATTTTATACTTTGTTAAAAACGTAAGAGCGACCAGATATATGCATTAACTTTCGTTATTTCGACACCGCTGGTAGTCACTTTCGCATTCGCGACGGAGAACAGCTGGGCTCCTGGCAACGTCCGTCCGTTAAATCATTTATACGAAGGCGAAGGATCGAAGACCCGAGACGAGAAGAGAGTAACGAAGAGAAATGTCGCGACTCGGCTCGGACAGGCCGACGGACTCGGGTTAATCGAAATCTACAGCACCCTCGGAAATCAGGAGTTATATATCCTCCCGCGCGTCCGCCCTCTCTCGCACGCCCTATTATCCCGAATTACGCCTTATTGATACCAGATTGCCCGCGGTAATTTATATCTCGCGGGTGATTTAGTGCACTTCGAGGGCCTTGATTAATGACACACGGCTATCTGCGGTTCCTCCTTCTTTTCGCCCTTCTTGCTCTCTACTTGCTCGATGCGTCGAAGCTGCAGTGAGATGCGTGAATACTTTAATCGCAAATTGCTAACTCTTGAGCGATAAGCCTCGCGTAAATTGCGTATATAAATTAAAAATCGGTACGACTATTGATTTGCATTTGTGACATAATTTATTGACACTTCTGTCATAAAATTTTTATAGGTAAATTTTTTGAAATGTTTAATTATTTACGAGTATTACGTCTTCGAAACATCGAATCATTATCGTGATAGCCATGATAAATTATATTAATGATCTGCGCGAAAAATATTACGGATTCCTTTTGTAGCTCGAAAACCCTTCGCACACGTGCGTTTCTATGCTGAAACAATCTAAAATTCGTACTCGGCCTTTCACGTCGAAACGTTTCAAATTAATCATTTTGACATAAATGAATATTGTAATAGCCATTCTCTTTCTCATCGCTGAACGATAATTAGATGAAATCTACCTTTTACTAAGGTGGAGAGTGTATTATTTTCTTTGCTTGGTCAAAATTATTTTTACCGGGCGTTAAAACGGTACGTTTTGCTTTCGTACCCCCTCGAGGGATACCGAGCCGTCGCCGTCGGACCGGCAAGTAACGCGCACGAGTAACGCGCGAGTATCCCATGCGAGTTCATAACATTCTTCTATTTACCGCACATTATCCTCCTCTCGCCGCGGAGTGGTTCCGCATTTCTGTGCTTAGCATTCATCGCTCGCTAGACGTTACCGCAGGATCGAGCCTATTTGCGGTAACCGACAGCGAGGATCAGGCTATTGAAATCTCGTTAGGTTCACTCGGTGTATTGCCCTCGACGGAGACGAGACCGTGCGTGGGATCTGGCACGTAACACGCCTGGATATCACGTGGAAATCATGGGATACTGAAGCATGGAACGCTGACCGAGCGAGCGAAGACGAGACAGACAGATGGATGGATGGATCTGCTCAACGGCGAGTCTCGATCGATTCGAACAGATTGAAAAAGTACTTTGCTCCGATTGATCGGTACTGAGATTGGAGATATCCATAAAGTGCTTTAGCATTGGAACAAAATGATACGGGAACAATCGTTGCCGTTTTGTAATTCATAAAGATGGAAGATAATGATGCGTTGTATATGATCGTCTAAAGTTTGCCATTATAATAATTTCGATAAGATCGAAAAGTTGATTATTATAGTAGGAATTAGTAGAGATATATTTTATTAAAATAATTTACTTCCTTATATAGTGGATATTTTTTCCATTATTGCAAAAATTTTTATCTGTTTTTTTCCGATGCAGATAACAAGCAAGAAGTTGAGATGTCGCTACATTTATTTTTTATTACGCAATTGATTTTAAGCTCCATTAAAAAATGAAGTATACCCTCTTATCTCTTCAAGTCACGGCATACTATTGACATTTCTCGCTTTAGTGATACAATGATAGTCTCATAATATTGCGATACATAAAATATGTATAATTTAGAATTGCAACATGAACTCGTGACTTTCGAATGTGAGAAAGAGCAAGATATTTCATCAATTTCATTTCATATCCACATATTTGATCTCTTTCAATATCAAAATCTACAAGAAACTGCATGTTTCATAACTACATATATTAATTAGCTCGCACTTCATATTTTTTATGAATCTATATGAACAAATCCCGAATTATCCATCACAGGGATGGGTGAAGCTGTCGGGCAATTAAAGCGCGTCGTCTGACTCGATTACCGCCGGCGTGCGCGCTTGCGATAATTGCTTCCGTGTACAATGTGTAAACCGTTTCCGGCGGCTCGGCTAAACCGCGTGTAATCTGTGCACTGTGTAACGACGAATTTCACGAATTGCCCCGGCCACGTCGGCCAGATGTCGGCTGACCACCATCGCGCCCGCTCGGAGTACGCGGAAATGCATCCGTGGGGGCTGCAACCAGCCGGCCGCGTCGCGTTTCCCGAAGGGCCTGTTCTCGCCACGCGAGATAATTGACGGTTGAGCTTGCCGGAAGAACCGACCGACTTTATTCGATGAACGAGTTAGTTACAGTACTGGCTATTAATCTGCGGCCGCTTATAATGAATTGATCGTATTTTTTACGAAAGAAACAATCTGAGAAGTCTTGCACGCTTTTCATGTGTCAAGTAACATTTTATATTTATATTTATATTTATATATAATAAAAACAAATTTATATTTATATTTATATTTAATAAAAACAAAAACTTATCGACTTGCAGGCACGATTATCAGTATGTGTATTTCATAATTATTTGATTTTATGTTTAATAATGAAAGCATAAATATCTTTATAAAATTTAAAAGCAGAATATTGATTTATTAAGAAAGTTGAATTCTTTAACGATTTTATACAACTTATTTTAGCGTTCATTTATACATTTATTCTACGCTCACAAAAGATGAAACATTATTCATTCCTTTGTAAAATGAAATGTTTAATGAGATCTCAACATATTAGGTGGGTTTCTCGTTGTTTCTGTAAAACTTGAAATAATACACTCGCCTGTTTCTTGCATCTACATTGAATCGCCGTCGGTCGCGTGGCGGAAACTGTCGCCAAGATACGACCAGATATCCTAATGAACCCGGGGCTTCTCTAATTACTCGCCCTGCAATGCACCCGTTACGGCCCGCCGGAATTCCTCGGAGTGAAACGATCGTCTTCGTGCATCCGCCAACCTTCTCGTGAACTTACACACGATCTTTCAAAGAACTCTTTTATTCTTTTCGGCATTCGTCTTGTTTGTTAGATGAACCAAAGAAAAACACATTGTTTCGAAACGTATCATTACGTATTATCATTCTTCATTATATCCCTACGTATATATTATTAAAATCCATTTACTGATTTAAAAACACAAGATGTGGGTGAACAGAAAAGATCAAACGAGAACATATTTTTTTTTATTAGAAATCGTTTAAGACAATAGCATATACAAGAAATAAAATAAAGTAAAATGGAGTTAAGATACTTAAATGAAAGAATTATATCTCGCTTCACGCTTCGCTTAAGCGAGAAGGCAAGTTATTGCGTAAACGAATCCGGATAATGGACGAATGATAACAAGTGCTGGAGAAGCACGGGAAACGGTGTGGTGATACCGCGACGAATTAACGCGCGATACGGTCGATGTAAAATCGTCATGGTGGAAGCGAGGGCCGGGTTAAGAGTTGGACCCTTAATTGAGCGCTCGAGTTACAGCGGCAGAGTCACTCTCTCCCCGGTGTACCAATTACAACCGCGGTAACGATATTTACCATTGCCGGAGCTCTCGCGCCTATCCGTAGCATTAGCGGTGCCGTAATAACACGGTTAATCCGGCGATAATTTCTGTTCGCGGTAATCTTAATTGCCCGGAACACCGCGAATTCTCTCCTTCGTCCCTCGCGCGTAGATGGCAACGCGCGCGCGAGCGCGCGCGTTTATACCCACGTCGGCCTTTCTACCCTCACCGTGAAATGGGGTTTGATTGCGCCGGCAGGGGTGACTGCACGGGAATGAAGAAAGGTCTCGGAATAAACGAATGTCAAAGAAGTTTATCCGCGACAGGAGTCACGTGTACATTCTGGATTAAAGGTGACAAATTATTTTCTTGAAATTATGCGAAGATTTGTAGGATGTCCGCATATCAAAGTAAATAATCCTTATATAATTGTAATCGGAAGTTATTTATATCGAGGACGAATTTACAATGAGATCAAGATTATTTGAAAGTTGTGTGTGTGTGTGTGTGTGTGTGTGTCTGTCGGGATTTGAGTCATTTTTTTCATTCGACGCGTTTGTCGTCAGACTCGTCCCGATCGACCGGGCAAATTGACGATAACTCGCAGCCGTTTGACATCGTTTGACATCAAAATCAACCCGCCGACGTAATAAAATGATCGCCGACAATCAGGCCGATTACGCCAATGAACGTCCAATGCGGAACGGTGCATCGGCGGCGCGTTCCACCGATTTCTTCCCAATGAGACGCATCGCCGACGATAGTCAACGATGGTCGTTCGCTTTTGGTGCGCGTCGATGCGAAGATGCGATCATAAGCGATCGAGGAATCGAATGACGACAGTCCGCGCGACTTCTCGCACCAGACTCGCTCGTTAATGTGTTTTCCGCGGCATCATGCTGATTACATAAGCGCCGTCCGTCGATTGGCACGTTGATCGGCACGCGTTACACCGGTTATGCGTTCCGGAATGGGATAGTCGCGAGATTCCGCGAGTAACAGGTGCGACAGCGACGTTGAGAGCAAGCAGCTGAAGGACCATGAGGAGCGATTGAAGCAATCTATAGTAGAAACGTGTGTATTGTAAACAAGATGAATGCATCGTCTTGCCAAAAATGTTAGTTTTTTTCTGTATTTATTTTTCAACATCTTAATCAAGTTTTTCTTATTAAACTCTGCTTTTAATTGTTTTTAAGGAAGATATTTCAGATACTATTTAAAAATTATTCTAAAATATATTAAATGAATTTAATGGTAAATAATTATTTACTGTATGTGACTACTAATTTGTTATTATGTAAAAATAAAAAAATTACTCGACGATTCAAAGATATAGGAAAGGAAATCCTAAATTATACATTTTTACAATTTTGATTAGTTGTTGTTAAAGTTAAATGACATGTAAAAATAATTAATAGGATTAAGAAAGAATAAATTGTAGCATATAAATTATGCATATATAACTAGATCGAGAATATGAGTATTAAATTTAATTCTTACAAATCTGCTGTTTAGAAAGATAACTTATTTTAATTACTAGTTTGATTTATTATTCTATAAAGATAGAAAGGCCATATCAATCCATTGACGTAGAAATAGGAATAAGCTAGTCCTGCGAAATATTCGTAGTGATCGAACGCACGGTTGTTTCCATGGTTGACGGGAACGAGCTATAATTAAAGCGGTGGCCAAGTCATTATGCCGTACCGGCGATAAATTACGACTTTTACGAGGCCCCGAGCAAGGCCGCGCGCCAACGTACCCAAAGAGAAGCCTCGCTGGTACGAGCGTCACGGTACAGTCGTCGAGGAATCGAAAATGACGAGGATGGCCCACCGTCGGCGGATCCGTGAGGGGTGGAGGGAAGAGAGGGGAAATGAAAAACGCACGCACGTTTACGCGCTGTGAGGTATAAATTACCGAAGATCGTGAGGCCTGACGTCGAGATCGTCGTCTGACAAGACATATTCCTTTCATTCGTTTAATACCCTTCTCTCCCTTCCTGCCAGGACTAACGGGCAACCGTGTAGAACCCCTTGAATACCGAAAATACCGTATGGAACGTGACATCGGATAATCGATAAGACGGAGTGTCGGAGCGACTCTCCGGGCGCTCGCACATCCCTGCGTGTAAATATTTTGATTAATGATCCCGCGAGGACTGTCCGGTCCGGTTCGGTCCGGTCCCGGGACGCAACGGCCCGATTCCAAAACCGGATACCCTTTCGCGTCCCCTTCGCGTCGAAGATGTTCCTTCTGCATCCCCCTCCCTCTCCATACTCGGCCCCGTCCGATCGACGATTATCGGTTCTCGCCTTCTCTCTCGCTCCGCCGCGTCCTTTTGATCTGGTCATCTCCTCAACAGATAGCAACAAACGTGTTCCAAGGAGGCCTCCTAGGGGTCACGTGGACGGACACGTCGGCAGGATCCTGGGAAAGACCTCGGGCGTTGTCCTCGCGGTCGGAAAAACTGGTCGTCGGTCAACTGACCGTGGATAATGCGAACCCTTCGCCGGCACCTTCGGCCGCGTTAAATGTCCCGTCGGGTATTATCTTGCCGGGTCGAAACAACGCCCCGAACGACCGGAGGCGTTAACGCTTCGAGACCAGTTCGACCTGTTCGAACGCTCGCGTCCGATTTTGGAAGGTCTTACCGGTCTCTGTCTGGAGAAACGTCTTCGTGAGTGCCGGACGCTCGATCGCGTCAAGGGCCAAGGGATCCAAGTATACCCGCCGTAAATTAAACCGTTCGTTCATCGGCAATCCCCGAACAATCCGAATGATACGCGGTGCCCCCTTCGGACGGATCCTCGACTATCGCTTGAGATTAGGCATTCTAGACAGACGGAGAGAGAGAAAGGGAGAGAGAGATGAACATTAATCTGCCGATTACAGGAGCCCGGGAACCTCCCATTCCAAGTAGCACGACTGGTACAAGATTCCCTGTCTTTGGTTATTGCGCAATAGTCATTCGGGATTCGACCCTGCGTTTCCGCAGGCGTAAGTTTAACCCTCGAATCCCATCGAGTGCCGACCTTGAAATTGAGATGACCATAGTTTAATGGATAATGGATACTTGACTGTAGCGAACCAGATGGCCCAAACGCTACCTCCGTCGAAGGCCGACGATTCAAGGTGGTCTCTTGAAAAAAATCGGAACGATATTAGATCGGTCATTATCTCAATTTTGAGAACTCCGGGGTTCAATCGATCAATACTACACTCGTTGAATATAATTAATTCAACAACGATCCGTAAATCAGTGATGCCGATTATCTGTTTCTGATATCAATGCTACCGAGAGCCGTCTTTTAGACTTGTGTTAGGTTAATATTTACCGACAGCTTAGGCTTGTGTGTTGAGCTAATATTTCTTATGCTTCGAGAAAAAATTCTGGGAGTTGTATAATTATCATAAGTTAGGCTATTTATTCATGCGCGTATACTCCTAACCTTCGAGATTTTTTCGAGTCTCGATGCAAAACTTTTTTCAAGCCACATTATTTAACGTTTGACATATTTGTTCCGCAATTTTAATGTACTAGCATGTGTCTTCTTGCGATACTTTCCTTTCTTACATAAGTCTGT
Source organism: Tetramorium parvispinum (assembly GCA_011638315.1). Classification (NCBI taxonomy): domain Eukaryota; kingdom Metazoa; phylum Arthropoda; class Insecta; order Hymenoptera; family Formicidae; genus Tetramorium; species Tetramorium parvispinum. The sequence continues at coordinate 18,544 of VBVR01002210.1, forward strand.
ATTTATGCAATTGATTTTCTAATTATTGATTTTTTAAAACTTGACACTTACGCAATTCTGTATACAAAATAATATTAACGGAAATGCGTGTTTTTTCAACAAATATGATTTATATAAATGATTCTGAAATTTACTTTTCGATATATTACTGAATTATTATATAACATTTTTAGTTTCCGTATTTATCTATGGAATGATATTTTTAATGATGTGAGATTGAATTTTACAATTTTCAAAAATGTTCATAAATCGATAAGTGAGTTGTAAAATTTTATGAATGGGCTCAGGATGTATCCGGATCCAATCCGTGCGTTTCTCTTCCACATGGCAGCAACGCGAGGTATTGTTTCACACGCTGCCCGCATTGCACCCTGTCATTATCTCTGCCAAGGAACCACCCTCTTATTTTCGAGAACATCGACTTTCGACACACCTGTGTGTCTCTGTGTTTTTGCGATACATTTTCAGTGAATGCAATTGAGCGTTCTTCAGCCATTGGTGAGCCTCCATCGCGGCCTTGAACATTCGTCCTTGCACTTTGCAAGAGCGACAAGAGTATTCGATGTCGTTCCCAGAGGATACAGCCGATTACATTTATTTTCATTTGTTCTCAAAGAATTGCACGGGAGAAATGTCACTGTGAATGAAATCGTGATGTAGTTGCGGTGGGAATTGCGATAAAAGCGCGTGCGAACAATTGATAAGTATTTGTATCTTAATGATTGCTTCCGGATTATTAATCGAATCAAATAATCATTTAAGATTAAATGCTTTCTTATTTGCTTTCTTATTTGATTACAATTCTGCGTAATCTTCAACGTAAACACACGTGATATATATATGTATATATGTTAATTACATTACAAAATTATATCTAATTAAAAAGTGGAGGAAACAATTTTAGAATTTACTAATTTATTATTATTTTATTTTTAAAAGTATTTTTAAAAATTTAAATGTTATATTTCAAAATGAATTAATCGCGTCCATAGAGCCAAGATATAGAATTGACGCAAAATTTATTACTAGTAATCAAAATTAATGTAATTAAATTTGAGAAATGCTTCCGTGGGACTGTTCACATTTCGAACATAAGTCGTTACACGACGAGCGAATTCCATGTGGACATACGTGGCCGACGCAAACATTACTTAAGAATGTCCATGCGATTTTGATCATAGTAATTACGCGGCACGGGTAAACTGGTCTTTAAGACAGAGATACTATTTGTCGTGAAGTCGTCCATTCTGTACGACTCACGTTACACCTTTGAGAACGTACTGATCGCAGAGAGCGTATATTATATGCGCTACGGCTTTTTATCCTTTTACTTTACTCAGCCGAACCCTTTTTTCACTCTTTATGCACACTAGCAAATTATAAAGCCAAACTGTTTTGGCATAATTACGTGAACAATGGCGAATGTAACCTATGGGATATGATGAGCGAGAACACATTTCCAGAAACGATTAAGAATGATCGTGTCGTGGAAACCTGGTTCAATTTTGTTTTATGACGTTATGAATAGTCAGACAAACAAATGCAAAGCTCGAAATATATCGAGAAAAATCAAGTTATTTTCGTCTATCGATGTGTCCATAGTACGCTTCGCACAATGGAACAATTCCGCTTTTATGGTTTTATTTAATAAAATTGTTTTTTAATTGAATTTTATTACGAGTGAAAGTGAAAGTTGTTTTCCTTTAGTTGTATGTCTGATAGCGAAAGAATTAACTCCTGCATTCCCACGCTTCGATTTCTTATATAAAATATCTACATATTTAAAATTCTCAAGAAATTCTTCTAATTTGACGGATAATATATCCGAAGATTTTTATACAATAAATTAGGAACATGAGGAACTCATGTCAAAATAGTGAAAATTCATTTTCATTTGTAAGGCTGTGAAGTATTATAGTAATTTTATTTTGATATGTGATGACATAGGTACCTCAAAGTATATTAACCTCCTCTTCTCTCTACCGCGTTGAGTTTGCCATTTATAAATACATCGAAAAGTTTCTCTTCGGGGTGGAAATTTGATTCCAGTGGGGCGGTTTGATGTACAACCGCGAAGGGCTTCCTTTCTTCTTCATGGTCTCTCTCGCTCCCTTGCGCCTTAAGCGAGTCTTACGCTTACTTACGAACTTACGTTTGGCACGATGCGCGGAAGGAAGAAGCCGGAGCGACCCGCGGGCTAATCGTTCTAACAAGATCATACTATATTATTCCGACTTTGCTAATCTTTATTAATCTCGTTTCCACCTGGGGCGTACGTTTTCCATGGTAAGTATGCGTGTTTCGCGGAAATGAAACAGCGAGCGTCTTCGTGATGGGCCTCCGGCGTTTCGATTGACGTGATCGCTACAAATCATGATATGATCTCTCTCTGATACAGTATCATAAAAGATACGACGTCAATAAGAAAAGGCTGTAGTTTAAGAAATAGATATCGATGTACAGATATCGATGTAAAGAAAACTAATTTTTATGCGTTCTCTGGTATCTTTATATTTAGAATAACAGTAGAACAGGTAATAGACATTTTTATAAAGATTAGTCGGACATTGCAATGCAGTCTATCTTTCAAATTAGAGTAATTAACTGGCTAGAGCATAGAGCTTAATAAAAGTATAAATTATTTCTTGATTTAACGGATATGTTACGTGGTCATTAGCGAAAAATGATATCAAATAAAATTTAAGATTTGAAATATGTATATATAAAAAAATATAAATACACATGTGTGTAATTAAAACATTTTGATCTTTGAGATCATCTTTAATTTTAATGCTGCAACGCATATCATAACAGTAATCCTCTAAATTTGCAGCGTGATAGAGAGCATGATGTTGATGTTGATTGTACGTATAAATGTCATGGTCAGTCAGAATGCGTTTCTCTATCAAATAAAACGGCAGGCCTGATGTCGCTGAGAGGCGACGATAAATTTCAATTTTGACAACAATAACGAATATTGATCTGATGAATAATTCTTTTGTATATCGTGCTACATTATGATCTGATGACCATGACATTTAGACGTAATAATCAACATAATACTGACGCTATCTGGCCACACTGCAAATTTTAGAAAAATATTTAGACGCATTTTGATAATTTAGGCTATTGTAGCTGGGTATTTTACAACCAGATGTGAATAAGGGCACGTCGCACGGTGCGATTATCTCGAAGGCGTTACGTACGAAACGAAAGTAGAGTATATGATATTCGCTACGCGATCGAGGTAACGTTCTGGAACACAAGGCGAGCCTGAATCACGGCGATTCACGGCGCGACGTGCCGTTTGATCTCGCTAAGACGCTCGCTAAACACTATCTTACACGGACAGCGTATCCACGAGAGTCGGACTTTCTAATCGGTAACTACGCGCGCTGCTCAATATCGTCCGAACGTTTCATCTCTCTCCAGAAGAGGATCTCGACATGTATTTCGCGATCATTACAATCTCGAGGATCGAGGGCACGGATAAAAGCGGCAATTCGTCGCGAGGATGCATGGAGATATTCGTGGCTCCTTTCGACGAACAAAACTTCTTATAATTATACCCAAGTCGTGCTATCTAGGAAATTGTGATGAACTTACTTGTGAAACATCAAAACTGAAAAATTTCCTTAATATCTTCGGCTAATAATCTTCGTTAGTAAAAGTGACTGCAGGAAATGCGATTAAGCAGAATGTGAAAGTGAAAATGATTAAAGTTACGCACGTACATTTAAAGAAAGATGAGGAGTGTATAGAAATATAATGATTCAAGTATTTAGAAATCTCGGAGAATAAAACAAACTTTATTAACACATGTGTTACTTATGATCTACTGGTTCATATGAGAAAAAAGATGTAAATAATTTTTCGAAATAAATTTATAGGATGAAGAGAGAGAGAGAGAGAGAGAAATGAAAGAGTTGATGTAAGTTATGTTTCCTTCTACTCGGGAACGATGCAATGTGCCGTGTCTTGGGTAGGCTCTGGTTGTTCCTAAGAGCATGCACCGGCGGCAAGGTCTTACATCGCCAGGACGTCGGACACGGCATTGCGTCTGTACGTGTGTATATACGCGCCGGGCATAGAATTACCAAGGCGCGACTTACCTGGACGCATCCTCTGTGACCAATTATCCTGCTAACGAACCCCGCGCTCTCGCACACCGCCGCTATCTAGCCACCGCTCCGCCGTCGGTCTGCCCGGGCTAATTAATTATAACAATGTCGTTAATTTTACGCGACCGAGTCGAAACGTTACTGACCGAATCGCGCGCGAATTCTCTTCCTACACTGTAATTTCTATTAGCCCGCTCTCACTGTTAAAAAGCCTATTGTGTGAAGAGTCTGAAGAATTTGTGGAAAATTATATGTTTAGGTTAAATGATTAAAAAATACTATTGAATAATTAAATATTTTCTTTTTATAATTTGGTTAGAAATATTTTTCGTCGTACATTTGTTTTCCAGATATCAATATTTATCTTCAAAGCATATTTTTAATACTATTAATTTCGTGTGGATAAAAGAAATATTTTATTTAGAACAGATAAAGGTTATTACAAAATTTCGCATTAAACGAAATGTCCAACACATGTGTTCAATCGTGATTCAATGCTTTAATTTATTAGTGTATAATAATGAAAAAGAGTATAATTCAATTAATTTTGTATTCCTCTTTCCAGAATAATGTAATTAATTTGAGAGAAGAAAATTATTATTTTACTGTATTAAATATATATCATATTTTAGAATTCCTCCAAATTTATCATTACTTCTCACGTATAATAATATTTTCCTAATAGATTTATATCGAGCACAACAAACCGGAAATGTTTGCTAATTCATTCTATCGCCTTTTACCTCCCAAGGACAAATAATTAAGAACGTAGCATGCGAAACGAGATCATAATGAAGGGAAGCTCGTGATGCAGCAGTTATAATGTAGAAGAGCGTGGTCCGCTATCGTTATCCCTTGGCCTTAATACCACCGTTTGCATATCTTGTCGGTCTTATTATTATAATTACCGTCATTATTCGCCACAAAGTTGCTCGTTCTGAACGTCGTGACTCACGTCTCGTCGCTCGCGATCGATTCCGCTGCGCTTTCGTTGACGATATCGGTGCGATTAGCGCCTCATCCTGTGGAAAAATCGATCAGGATGAACTGTAACACGTAATCTTTATCCATCGATCAGCAACAACGACACGGTCGATCATTATCTGCGCTTGAAACTTGATTGATATAGAGCGATTTGTCTCTTTTACACCTAGAATCATATCATTTGATTAATACATGTCACTTAAAATAATTTCTGCATTTTGATTAAATGTGTATGTACGTCTAACTGAAGAATAATTGTGAAGTAAACACGAAAACTTGTTATTATTTTTGTCATCGCGGTAATGAAATAATAATAAATCATTTCCGTATTTTTTTCAGACAGCAAGTATATTAATATGAAGTTATATAATGTTATGAAAACCAGTATACTGAAGCAAAATATAGAATGTATGATTACAGAAATCAATAATCAGTAAATACATCTGTTTCTAGATATGTTGCAAAAACTTGTGGATATTTTATATTTTTTGTCTTTTAGTGCAAATTTTAATGTAATTTGGTTTTAGAAAATTTTTTATTTATAATTTTTAATTTTTGGATTTTCACAATATTAAATACTCTAAATATATTATTGCATAAATTTTATGT
>VBVR01002211.1:0-24210 GCA_011638315.1 Tetramorium parvispinum
CCCCTTCCCTTTTCCTCCCTTTTCTGCCTTTCTCCGTGCTCGCAAACGCGAGATATGCAGTTTGCAGTTTCTAATTTCGCCGTGAAAACGCCCTGACATTATACGCGGAGGATCTCGGTGTCAATCGTTTCGCGTAAGATAACTGTGACGTAATAATTTCTTCTTTGATTCTAGAAAATAGAAAGGAAACCAGTCGGATCGTCAAACGCGACGCGATTGGGATTAAACCGCATGGAAAGAGAGAGAGAATTATCATTCCATTAATCCAGCTTCCCTCGCGAGAAGTTCGGAGAGCTGCATAACCGTACGGCGATCTCGTTGTTTTATCGTCTAGCTCCGTTTCTGTTCTAACGCTACCGCCTGTCAATTAAATGAACGAGAGATGAATAATGCCGCGTGCGCGCCGCGCGACTCGTTAATGATACAGTTACAGCTATTATCTACTTTCGCGACTCAATCATAAACTTTATTGCTGAACGTTACTCGACACTTTTTCCGTCCCCACGTGTGAACGGAATTGTACCTCGAGCAGGCCACCGGCGCAAACACAAGACAGATTAATTATCGTATGCACATATTCTCGTGTCGCCTATAACGGATACTATCAGATATTAAGGGATCAAATTTAAATCAATTCCTTGAGTTTAATAAAAATAAATAATACTTTGTTACTTTTAACTACCGTGTATGTCGAAATTATTATTTTGACACAAAACATGTAGTCAACTCCATTCTTTCAGTTAAATTAACAAAGTATTGAATAGGAGCAGTGTGACGATTTAAGAAATGGTTAGAAATGAGTACTTATATTGAATACAATTTGACATTACGAGTTTAACAGTACACTGTATTCACGTAGCTCTCATTTCGATTTTCTATCTATATTTTAATCTCAGTTTTCCGTTCCTAACGGTTTAATGTCCATTTCTACCACAACGTACATGGATTAATTTTAATCTCGGTTTACTGTTTAATATACCTTTTTTCATTTCTTAGAACTGGAAATGGAAATGAACATAAGTTCAGATTTCAGAGAAATACGATCAATCATCTTCAAAAATACCATCCCGTCTGGAAAAGGTACGCAGATGGTATGTCACATGTGAAGAAATTTTATGACACTTCCTACGTTACATCGATCGCGGTTATCAGCGTGACAATTCGCAGAAATGTTTACCGAAAGTGGAAACGATGAGCCTTCCTCCCCCGTTCGCGGAAGAAATGCTAGAAGAAATATAAATTCCAGACGTTCGCGGCATATAAGTATAATAGTTACGAGGAATATTATCTCATTAGTTGACCTATTTGTCAGACATACGATTATTTGTTTTCGTTCGATAACCCACTGATAAGTGCCATCCACATTTTATTCCATTGGCTCCGCAATTCAGGAATAGCTAAATAACAAGCTCGAGCGCAAAATCACTTAGTACGTGTTTTGGAATTAACATCAAGTCGATACAAAAATCATGCTATCCGTTTGAATTTTTTCATCGATGTAAATATATTACTGTTATTATAACTTTTTAGTAGTAACGAGGAATAATTCTCGCTAATGATTTCTAACACTAATTAAGTGTATTCTCTCAGACTTAAAATTCTCATTTTTTCTGACAAGAGAGAGAGAGAGAAGTAGAGAGAGAGACTGTGTTCTTACTTTTCTACGGAGAAATTCCACGAAGGGCATTGAAAAAACATGTATTCACAACACAGGAGTGCTGTCGATCAGGCGATTATGCGAATCTCACCGTTTCCGTATAACGTTTCCGATTATGCGGCGCACACGATGCTTGGAAAATTGCGGTTCCCGTTTTTCGCGATTACGACGCGCATTACGACACGGTCACGGTGCGGTTCATCCCCTTCGGGTGGCCATAATCGCTATAATCGCTGAGCGCGCGGACATCAAGCAAATTCGCGCCGCGTATCAGCGGCACTTAACATTTCGCAAATAAAATGATTGACCGCCGTCTCGGTTCTGCTGCCGACTGTCTGCCGCAATTAAACGAAGGGCCCTTCGGAAAAGAGGCGTCTCGCAGATACGTATACAGAGCGTGCCGAAAAATAACCGACTAATAACACGAGTAAAATCAACAAAATTTTCGAGATTTCAATCAGCACTTTTCTCAGAAGTCACGCGAAGGTAGACGCGGCGCAAAGATTACAGGTAGGAAAAGTCGGGGACGGACACACGATAGCGTAGGTTAGATGAGAATGTGCAACGTGTTGTTAGCTATCGCGCCGGGATACGCGTGAGAGAGGATTGTCTGGATAACAAGAAAAGATTGTCGAGCGGACAGCGGGTGTTTGTTATTCCGGTTTACAAATAAGAGACCACATCTAACGCCTCACTTTACAATAACAAAGCTTTTATTATTTGTCGTGTGTGTCCGCTAAAGCATAAACCGACGCGGAAAAAGCTTATACACATCTTTTACCCTACGTCCTCTGTCACTTTCTCGGCGATTGGCGATCTCACTTTTTGTGATACCTCTTGTATCTAGTGAGGCTCCGGGTGAATATATTTCAATGTATTTGCTTGTGAGAAAGCGATGCGTTTTCTATTGCGTTAAAACGTTAAAACCCCAGTAGCAAACAGACATAGTCGTTATAATAAAAACAAGAGTCACTTTAAATTCTTCACGAATTAGCGTAGCTTGTTCCAAGTGAATTCAATAGAAATCTATTCGAGAGGGACATATTATAATATAAAGAGAATTCCTTTTGTAATGCGAAAAAAGGTTCAGAATTGGTGACATAAAGGCGAATACTTTTTGAACTTTTAAGAATAGTTTTCAGAATAGAAATGGAAAGAATAAGAAATTTATTTCGTAATTGACTTCAAAAAGACTCGTGCTATCTGGGAAATCAATGCCTTTATCGCGAGTATTTCTCGGCCAGGACAATGGACAATTGCTAATTTCACTAACAGATTACTTCGTAAGCAAGTTTATGCGATATCCTGCGAATTATTTGTTCGATTAAAGATAGAGCAGAGGGAAAAATCGCCGTAATTTCGACGAGCTCAATTTCCGACGTCGCGCGTATATGGAAAGAATGTATCTTACCTCGCGTCAGCTGTCAACTGTCAGTGTCACCGTCGCCGTTTCCCGTTGTCACGCCGGTAAACATAGAACGTTGTTTACCGCGTCGTTCTCGGAACGCAAACTCGTCGAAATTACGGCGGCTCCGAGCCGCCGTCTGAAATCTTTCTCTCTCTCCGTTTCTGCTCCGGCGAAATCCTCAATTTGCTGCGACAGTGAGAACCCGGGGAGGGACTCGCGCGCGCACTTCCGCGATTCCTTGGGCGACCGGCTCCGGGACCGCGCGCGTCGTCTCACCGCGCGCGTGGAAATGGGCGGAAGTCGAAATTCGCGCCGTGACGTACCATGTCGTCGCGTAGAGGTTCCGGCGCGAGCGAAAACTCGCCCTCGGTGCCGCGCGCCGCGTCCGTAGTAACGCGATCAGCAAATCGCACGCATGTCCACGCGCCGCCGTCGCACCGCTCACGCATGTGCGTGCCGTGCGTGAGTGCGTGAGTGCGTGCGTGCGACGCCGCGCACCAGTCTTTCCCCCGGCCACGGCGCGACTTCGCCGCGCCGAATTCTTCTCACTCTCTGCGTCTGGTCAGGTCTGGCCTGGGCTGGTCTGGTCTACTTGTGTCGAGCCTACGTGCGATCAGCGCGGCGGCGGCGGCGGCGCCCGCGTTGCACGGCTCAACGCCGCGCGGTAGACCCGGAAATCCGCAGAGAGCGCTTCGCGTGTGCTCGCGCCACAGGTGGTAGCGGCCGATGCTCGTTCCCCCGATGGATATACGTAAAAACTGATAGCCGCGAGCTCGTACCCGTTCGTCTTATAGAGGGTTTCGTAAAAAGCGGGATCGCGCACCGCCGCCAGGAATGCGTTCTTCCTTGTCGATCTATCGATCGATCGATCCTTCGCTCGCGGTTTTCTTCTTCTCCGAACTTCTCTATCGGAGAGCTAATTGTCGGCTATTCTTTTGATATCTTCAACATTCTCTATGTTTTGATCTTACGGTTCTTTTCTAATCGAGGAAATAAGGATGAAAATCTTTAAAGCCGTTGGTGCATTTGGGTTTTGACAATATATTGAAATTGAAATGATGATTCAAGTAGGAAACGTATATATTAAAATTTAGATTGACGTGACTAAAATTGGTATTCCACCTTACAATTAATAATAATTGACTTTTCTATATTACTATTCGATCCAAGTGCATTTGATTTTTCTACATTACGTATAAAGAAATTTCGTATTAAAAAGACTTGAAATATAATTATTTAGAATTATATTATTTATTCAGAGAGATTAATTAACTACCTAGCAAAAAATTTGATTAAAAAAAAATAGGGCAAAATGTTGAATATTAAAAGCTATCGAAATAATAATTGTGACCATTCAACAATTATCATCGGAAATAATTTCGCACTTTTCTATAGTGACAAATGTAGGTTTATGATCTTCGAGCTTAAAATGCGAACTTTACATAAAGCAAATATATTAAATGTCCACACTTAGCATTTAAATGTAGGACTATAAATACGACATATTATTCTAATGCTGTTCCTGCATTTGCGCTAGAAAATCATTGAACCGATAAACATAAACATATGCATTAGTCACACGCATGCAAAGTTTCTAGAACTAAATGCCTTGCTTGGCAAGTGTTAAATAGCTAATACAATGTTATTGATATAAATTTAACTCTATAATAACTGTCTCGCAATACGAGAATTATCGAGCCTTTTAAATCGAACTTGCCCAGACATATAAACGAAATGAATTGTGTGTCGAAACAGAGAAAGAGAGAGATGTAAAACCAATTCTCGCATTTATCTCAACAGAATTTGTGATATTCACATTTCAACATTTTGAATATTGAAGTTAACAATCATTCTCCAAAAAAAATCACAACCATTTGGGAGAACAAGGTGTTGAAAGATGTCTTGAAAATAACTTACGGGCTTCAAGCGCATTATTACAGCCACCGTCAAGGTCGATTCAACTTTCTGTCGGCACCGTACTATTACGCGCGAAATTCCGTGGAAATGGATGAATTGAAAGAAATTAAAAAACCGAATACGAGAGAAGACGCGATCACTGATCGTCCGTTCAACCTGCCATGAGGATGGTGAACGTATCATGTACCAACTCGTTGGACAGCCACGGCGACACTGATCCCAAAAAGTTCCTCGGGAACCCTCGTGTTTTCCAAAAACTCCGAAAGTGACAGGGTTGGAGAAGGAAGCGGTCTGGCGGTAATGGAAGTGGAGATAGAAACGGAGGTGGAAGAAGAGCGAGTGAAGGATGAAGAGAAGGACGGAAGGGAGACCGAAGAAGAAGGAAGAGGGAAGAGAGAGGACCGCCGCGGATGGAGAGGATTCTCGGTGGGACGCAGGGAGGGAAGGGGCAAGGGAACAAGCCCGCGACCCGGACGTACAAGTGAGAAGACTAGTGCGAGCACGAAGGAGAAAAGGCCGGGCACGGAGACCGGGGCAGGAAGAGATGCCGCGAAGAGACAGAGACGGAGACAGAGAGAGAGAGAACAGGAAAGAGGGAGACGAAGGTGCAGGGGAAGACGTATGTGTCGGACGATGGGAATTTTAATCACAATTAATTGTCGCATTGTTCGGCGGATCGATCAGAATTTATGATGGTGGCTTTATGAATGGTACGGCGAAAGAGTAAACCAGCGATGACCCGCGAGGTTCACGGGAAACGGAATGCGGGGAGAGACGAAGCCGCGGCTTCGCTCAGCTCTTCTCCCGTCCTTCTCTTTCTCGCTTTTTCGTTCTGTCCCTTCGCTCAAGAGCTGAGGGCCCACCGGTCCATCTCCGCCCCGCGACGTCTCCGGAGACAGACTCTCTTATCTCCTTGTCCTCTCTGTTTACATGCCCCGTCGTGCCCTGCTCGTCGGTCCCGCGACCGCGTCGCGACATGGTTGGCTGTCGCCGATGGTGGGGCCCCATGGGATCCAGTGGGAACTCCAGTATGCACGCAGTGGGGGTTCCGGATGACGGATGGCCTGGAACGGATCGCAGATGGCGTTGGAACGTTCCACGCCAAGGAGAATATGAGTCGCTCCTGATCGGGAAAGACTGATCCCGCCGTTGCTACGGGACGCCGTGATTATCCTTGTCTTTGCCGTTCGCGTTATCTCGTCTTTTTCTTAGACAAAAATAGCCATCGGGTCACCCGATGTACATCCGCCTTCGGGTTGCCATTTAAACTTTTCACTATTAAACTTCCGCCATTTCTTTTGCTGCTTTCTTCTAACCGTGAGTCACGCGAATCTCTGCCCCGGAATTCATCCTCCAATTTTCCTATCTATATCTTTGTATCTTTTCATACCGTATTCTCGCACTGCTGACAAAGAATTTTAAAAGCTAATCTCCTAACATATCTTTCTCGCTCCAAGATCAAAGGGTTAATTACGGAGACGAAGAAATAACGAGCGGCAGCGCATAAAAATCTTGGTAGGGTCGAGAAGCTATCGCGTTGGTACAACATATTATTGACCTCTACATGTAATCAATTATCTGAGGGTACGCTGATTAGATAAATCGCTCGTGAAATTCATGAATAGAGAGAGATAATAGGAAGCAAAGCGATAGAGACGGCTCTAGCTCTACTAAGGGCATAAATGAGGTTCTCGATTTCTATAGAAGTCTTATTCAAAGTAGTCTTGTTCATTATCTTTCTCTCGCTTGACGTTTTACTTAATCGAAATCTGCACAAAATCAAATTATCCAGATCAGGTTCTTTAACAATTAAGTGGCGTCGCAAATATATGTTTTACACAAGGAGGTAATATTCTAGAAATGGAGATGTTTATAGATAATTTGCGAATATCAACTGTTCCGCGCGAGAAGCGCGAGAATTGTCCGTGTCACGTCTCTGCCAAGTAATGAGAGAATACCACATGGGTGCTTGAGTGAGAAATCACGGACGTGGCAAGACGGTATCTAATTTGCGCATCCAAATCGATCTCGCCGTCTCGCGGTGAATTTGCGCGGTCATGCGTAACGGCCGTCAACCGGCTCGAACAACCGGCGTCGTCCCCACGAAGGGCGTAAACAACTCCGACTAGGGACTATGCGAGCTCAGAAATATCGAGTAAGACCTGGGCCGGGATTCTCTAACTCGTTACCGACAACTACCGATGTCGTTAACGTCATCGCGCAGCTTTTCTACTATATGTAATACCCGTGCAACGATACCGAAAACTGTCGTTAAGAGTTACAGAATCCCAGCCCTGGAAACCGGAGCGAGAGATTAGAGCAAACTGTCATCTAAGCCGAGCAGAAAATAGACCTGCAGCGGCTTATCTAGATGTTCTAAAAACTGGAAGTGGCCGGTAAACATTGGCCGGCAGATAAATCCAGTAATTCGGAAAGGAAAGGGGAACGGTGATCGAGTGACGTGCGTAAAAGCCTAAGACGGGGCCTCGCATCCTTCGAGGAGTCAAATGAATTTTATAATCAGTAGATTAATATTCATAGCGTAATTAACTCGGAACGGACGATAAGGGAAGCTTGTCCCACAAATACGTCGAAACCGGTAATTTTGGTCCTTATCCCCCTTCCGCTCCCCGGACACTCGAACGCTTTTATTGGGAAATGTAATTCGTTCTACCGATTTCTTTCTCGAGGGAATCTACGGCTGTTCGGCGGGCGAAAAGACGATCGGCTTTTACGACGATCTCTTTCCATTTAAGGGTTAGATATTTGCCCGTCGTCTCGTAATGGTGTGAGACCGCTGTTCGGAGTGGAACGGACGGCCGCATAGAACGGGCTAGACCGGGTCAGGGGGAAATGATGTAGCTCTATCGCGTACATAAGAGGGCGTGAACACGTGGAATGAGACGTCGATCGGAACTCGTTTCTATTCGAATAGAATAAAACGAAGTAAAAGCGAGCGTCGAGACGGCATAGGCCAATCCGCGGAAGATACACATACAACAGGTATGATGTACAAGGAAGTATATACGCTGGAGAAAAAAATGTCATAGACGTCGCTGGATACAAAGATTCATTGCATTCTGATACGATGTAAAATCTAAAACTTTTATTTCTTTAAAAATGTCTTCAAAAAATTTTAATACTTTCTTTTGTGTTAATTGTTTCTTCTTCGAAACAAGAAGGAGAAAAAAAAATATCATAGACGAAAGTGCATTGGACAGATAATTATCAGATGTTTAATTTCGCTGTAGATCGATCGCTATAGATTGCCTTATTTTTTTACATGCGTTTATGAATCGATGAGATTGAAGCTTATATGTATTTTTTCAGCATATTCGGCGTCAAATCCGGATCCGAGTGTCCGAGTTTGATTAATAATGACGGGCATGCATTGGACTTAATCTCGAGGCGTAAAATGCGCGTCAATCGTGTTTCTCCGATTGCGTATGTCTGGCCGGAGCTAAGTTTCCATAAGTAGGTACAAAAATGTGCCGCAGAACGCGCAAAATAACTAGCGATATTAATAAGCGACACAATCGTTTTCTACGATCTAGCGCGACCTCCTTTTTAAACGTCGATTCGACCGAACCGACCGGGGAAGTTTTGCAATTGCAGATTTAATTAACCCTTTGCCTTCCCGTTAATGCCCCATTTTTAAATCGTCTTGTTATCTGCTAAATGTTACACAGTGGATGCGACTCACGGCAAGTGAATCTGATCCTGAGACTTAGCCGAGAATGAAAAATTCGCGTTGGAAAAAATTCGAGCGATGCGCAAATTCTTTCTCAACGTGGATGCTAATTTAATGAGCGCTGTACCGTTAACTTGTGTAATTAATAAGGCTGCTGAAAAAAGTGCGCACCTGTCACATCATACTGCATCTCGAAAACCTATGCAATAAGTTGGGTAAATTTTTACAGACCTGTAGCTTTAACGGACATTCTGGTATTTTTAGCTCTAAGCGTGCGTAAGGACAGAGAAATCCCTCATGGAGTAGACGAAGAAGGATGAACAAGTATTGGATGTTCTATGGATCGACCGGTTCTAACGTGACAGCTGTAGCTAAGAATGTTCTGTTATCCATTACAGTTGGCAAGACTAATGAGACAATGTGTGTTTTGCTTAACATGTAAATTGTGATTATGCAGACCGTGTGTTTTGTATATCGTTCTTCTAATTCTAATAAATATGGAGTATAATAGACGTTCTTCTAATTCTAATAAATATCTCTAAATTTTAAATTTAAATTTTCTTGAGAGAAAAATTAACTCGAATTAGTTGCGCTGACATTTATAGAAACGGTCAACATTAAATATCTATTGATGTGTCAAAATACAAAATAACCATCATCTTGTGAAGAAATATAAATATGTAAATGCTACTGAGGCTCCTTCTCAACCAAGTGGCTACTAAATTACGAATTAGTTTTATTCTTATTTTAGAGCCTTCGATTAATGAATTTATTTTAATACATGTGTATGCGATATAGTTACAACAATTGGGCAATGAATTTAAATATCAGTTAATTATTCTTCAATTAATGACAATAAGATTGAAACGATCACAATTTCATTCAATTTCTCCGTTTCTACATGCGACAGTCGTGAGAAAATACTCGGTAGGTCTAGCACACCCTATATACCGCGCGCAAAACATCTGTGTTTCTACAGCGTGAAATAATCGCACGCATAAATAAAGCACAACATGGCCAGGCGTGCGTGTCTCACGTGAAGGAACGAAAACGTGACTTTGCCGTTCACAATTTGGTGTCTCGAAAAAGTTGCGGCGAAACAAAGACTCTCCCCGCGACATCTCCCGTGTGACACGCGATATTTTGCACATCTTTCATGGGGAATCTAAAACCGTCATAAAAATATCATTCGCGATGTTCCGACAGCAGATTGATGCGACTTGGTGTGCAAGTATTCTAAATAATAATAATCCAGAAAGGACATGGCAAAATTGTTGAAGAAACATTTATTGAAAGTCCTTTTTCTTAAAATTATAGTCCGCTGTGTAGAACGTGGGATGTCTGTGATGTCTGTCTGAAAAGGCGGGCTGTTAGTAAAAAAACTGGTTTCCGAAGTTGGCCCTGTGTGTTGCTTAACCGCGTCTAATTATCACGTTCCGTTTTGAGTTCCACAGGGCGAAAGGAAACCTATTTCTTTTATGAAAAACGACTTAGGTTCGGGGTTCGAGGTTTGCCAGACGACCGGCGTGTGAAAAAGAGATAGAAAGCTGACCGCACTAAAAGTAGTTGGTTTATTTCTTAAAAGAGACGATCGCGCAATTAATCGGGCTAAATCTGAATTTGACCTTCGCTTGGCCTTCTGCTCCGTCGCGATAAATCACATTTAATTTCTCTCAATATTATCACGTTGCTTGGAATTTTAATTATTCGTCTGTCAGCGTGTGAGTTCTTTCGATCGGCGCATTTTCGAGAAAGAAGAAAGAAACAAGATTATTTGACATTTCACGTAAAAAAAATCTCTCAAACACACCTGACAAGTAAATTTATAAAAACGTTTTCTTTATTATATGTTTATATCTCTACTTTCTCAAGCAAAACAAGGAATATACTCAAAAATAAAGTTTAGAATCAAACGCGGAGAGTCAAGATTCCAAAATTAACACGCATGTCACGTAATCGTGATTTAATCAAATTCTTGTCCTCAGCCTTCAAATAAAAACTAAGTATAAGATGATGAAATACAACGGAGAATAAATGAATAAAAAATGAAGTATATAAGATAAGGAATGCTGGAGAATACATGAATAAAAAATAAAGTATAAAGTGAAAAGGAATGAAAAATAAAAGATAAAATCTATTTTTAATCCCCATATTTTTAATTTAATTTCTAATAATATTTAATCTCTTCTATTCACTAATTGATCAATGCTGGCATGTACGAATTGAGCGATATCGAATACGTGGGGTCAACAGTTCTTTGAGAAAATAGGTATACATCGACGCAAAGCTACCGGTTTCGTTCCGTGTACTTGTAACTCTATAAATTATTTGCGGTTTTTGTGCAGAAGAAGAAAAAAAGGAAGAGGAGTTCAACTTTTCGGTTAATAGTCCGGTTCTCATCCACCGAGCAGTAAATCCACGCACACACAATTCGCATATGCGAAGCGCAAGGAGGGAACGGACACAGGTGTACGCGTGTGCACATGTATGCTGCGCCGCGCCGCGCCAAAGAGATCTGGCCGACCAACCAGGAAGCGACCACGCACAACTGGTCACTCGCCGGAATTCTGTCGGATGCGATTACATGGCACGGTAGTTCGCTTTAAAAATGGGAATCCTCTCTCCGTTTCTCCCCTTCCTCCCCACCCCCTTTCTCTTCTTCATCTCTTCGCGGATCGTCTGACCGCCGATGTTATCGAAGTTGGAATTCGCCCGAGGTTCTTTCCGTTCCGGAACTGTACTTCGTTCCTTTCCCCGTCCCCTGATTTAAGTACGCAACACAGTAATATTTATTCGGTGTGTAATACCTAACGCGTCGCGTTACGAAACAAGGAGAATATATAACGAACCTTTCACAATTACATACGTACGCACAATTGTTTTATTATACGAGTTACAATAATAAGAAAATGTTCCAGAGAAATTATGTGACGAAGGGTTCAGAATTTCGCCTTTATTCGTTGTATACAGTGCTGTTGAGGACGTAGGGCAGGAGCTCCATGAAAATATCAATGTTGGGATCCAAGCAGTGGCCGAGGCTTTCGATCACCAGCATGCTGAGAATCACGCTGCTGAAGGATCCGTCCTGCTTCACTCGGTGACGGACCATCGCGGAGAATAATTCCGACACAACGGTACTTACGTTTACCTGCGGATACCCGGGACGGTTGTACGTGTAGTAATCACTTCTTTAAACAGGAAAACTTGGACGCGGGAAGGCGTAACGCGGCAGATCCGCCGTCACGTTCTTTCGACGGCCGATTCCTTCGCAATTGACGGACGCGGATTTTTCCCGGACCGCCGATGGTAATGCCTATCTTTAGAATCGCAATAATTCGCGATTATCCATTATCGACGTTACGATGCTGGTACTAAAAACTGGTTCGTCCACCCCTTACGCGTGTTAATATTCGCGATACGCCTCGTAATTGCGTGCCACAAGGTATACGCGCCGTCATTTTTCACGCGAGTACGTTTCTCGGAGGCCGATTGATCCTGATTCAATCCGCACGATCTTAAATGACGTATCCGACAGCTCCCGCTATGTAATCACGTCGTTCGCATTCGCATTATTGCTATTATTATTATTATTATTATTCCGCGCTACGATAATTCGACATAGCTGAAATGCTGACGGTACCTCGTAAAATGTTTTACGCGCATGGTCGTTTAAGCAAAAATAACAACAGAAGATCGATTCTGAGAAGCAATGCAAATACACGCGGGTAAGTTTAAAAAATTAATAACAGTCTCCGGTACAATTTCGATTGAGCGACGACATAATCAAGAAGAATTGCGAAAAAACGACACGCCGCTTCAGCGATCTCAGATAGCACAGAAAATCCAAAAGAATTTTTTTTAATTCCTGAATTTTGAAATGAATTCCTTTTTCATCATTTCTGTTCTAAAAACATTTTTAAGAGTTAAAAAAATTAACTTTTATGTCATCAATGCTGAGCTCCTTTTTGTATATAAGAGGAATTCTTATATTCTTTTATATTCTTTCATAGAATCCATTTTAGAAGGATTTCTTTTGAGTTTATCTGGAACAGATTACGCTAATTCATAAAGAATTAAAAAAAATGAATATTTTTTTTAGTTTCTAACGATTAACTGTACTATTGGAGATCTCTTATACTTCAAAGAAAGTATTTGTTACTAACGTTAAACGGTTTGCAAAAATGAGACTTGATGATGTTCTTCATCGAGCACTTGAAGCCGTCCGGATCGGGGGTCATGTGCGAACTATGCTCCAAGATATATTGCGCCGCCATATCGCCCTGTTATATTTTGCACATAAAATTTCAATCGCTCAATCGCGAGAAATGTGAAAACGTGCAATAAATGTAAAAATTGCAAAAAATGTAATCACTGAGATGTACGAAATATGCGTGTAAAATATACTGTTAAAAATAAAGTAACACTTTTCACATGCTAAAAAAATTGAGCTATTTTTAAATTGCTGAAACTCGGCGAAAAATCATCGTAGACACAAAATTAAAAAAGCGTTTTGAAGTTTGAAATCTTTTTTTCAAATGCCCCATGCAGATTTCAATTATTATTTTTATTGTTTACAAAACGGTACAATGCTGAAGCTTGGTCCGACAAAATAAAAGTTTTTGTTATAATAAAAAGTCATAACTTTGCTATATTACACCTGACGTGCAAAAAATGGTAGAAAATTTTTATTGCATCTTGTAGCGAAATCTTTTCTCTTTAATTTGAGTGGTTATGGTTCGCTGCATGATTTTTTTTATCAAGTTTTTATCAAGAATATTTTAAGAAAAAATGGTCATTTTGACTTTCATCACTTTTACTCATGAAAAAAATCGTGCCCCGATCTACAATTACTCAAATTAAAGAGAAAAAATTCCATTACAAGATGCAAATAATTTTTGCACGCCAGATGTAACGCAGCAAAGTCATATAAAAAATTTTTATTTCGTCAGACCAAGCTTTTTTATTGTGGTGTTTTGTAAGAAAAAAACGATAATTAAAATCTGCAAGAGACATTTGAAAAAAGAAGTTTCAAGCTCTAAAACGTTTTTTTAATTTTGTGATGATTTTTCGCCGAGTTTCAGCAGTTTGAAAATAACTTATTTTTTTAGCGTATGAAAAGTGTTTCCAATTTTTTCTTAGTAGTGTATAAGAAAATAAAAAGCGACGAATACGCGAGAGAAAAGGAGTTTAAAAAAAATGTAGCGAAAAACACGAATTTGAATTGAATTGTCTTTTTCTACTAAAAATTTCTCTCTAATCAAAATTTACATTCATGTAAGTATAGCCGATTATTTTCATGTATCGTAAATACTTTATAATGACGGTCTCCTTGCTTTCGATACTAAATACCAGAAAAGATGTGATTCGATTAAAAATAGACTTCTCTGGCTTATGTCCCTCATTAAAATACCGAAAGAAAGCATACTTCGATAACGAAAAAAAAAGAGAGAAGAGAAAGAATAAATGTGTTCCTCCAACTTAAATTCCCATTAAGAAAACTCGAGCAAGGAGCGCATATAAAAAAAAAGTAAACGTTATCTTCCCGGGCTTACGTTTCCCATTAGCACCGAGTAAAAAACGTCTCGGAGATTTTGTCGGCAGCGATCACTCAAAGATACCACTAGTCCACAGTCCAGTATGATCAGGCGTAGGTTGTGCGCCACGTAATCGGGGGTAATGACCCGCCGAAAGGTGTCGAACAGGCTCGCCTTCGGGACGACCGCTTTTTCGACTAGAATGTTGCCTGGGTGCAGGTCACAGTGGATGAAGTTGTCTTTAAATATCTATGGTCAAACAGTGTTATCGTTCTTGATCGAAAGGTCTAATAGGGTACTAATGCGAGAAATCGGTCGATTTTCTATAAAGTGCTTTGCGATCAAGTCTCGATTTCGAATTTCAACATTAATCTCATTAGAAGCAGAGAATTTGAATTCGCTTTGGCAGACATTAATGACGACAATAATAGTTGGAAGTAGCCTAATAATGAGTTATAGTGACCATTTTAAGAACCGTCGCGATTCCTATCCTGGCGAGTCTCCGCTGTAGAGCAGTGTCTTCATGTTCGAGATAATCGGATATTGGTGAACCCTCGTGGAAAGTCTCGACGAGGATGTTGGGACGGGTCAGGTGCGTGTAAGGATACGGAAACACGATGTTGTTCCATTTTGAGAAGTTTATCGAAAATTTTAAGAGGTTGGTCGCTTCCAGTTGCATATCAACCTTCGCAAAAATCGATCGCGCGATTTAGTTGAATGCGAGAAGTTGCCATTTTCTTGCTCATTGCTTTTAAACTACAAAATTATTCAGAGGTTGAATCCGGCAATTGGAATCAATTACTGTCTAGATTACTTCTCGCTCTCGTGACAAAAAAATAAAGTGACTATTTCTTATTGATTTCGTCTCGGAAACTTATCCAAGTTATGCCGGTTCCAACAAATCTCAAGCCCAATCAAAGAAATGCGAATCATAACTCGTTGTAACGAGATTTCTCTCGAATTACGCAGAATAAATGTAAAGTTATGTTCGTGGGAAATTACTTGGTCTTCCATTATGCGCGCGAATTCATCGATGCAATCCGTGAGACTGAGCCAATACAATTTCGGAATTAAGTACGTGACGTACTTGGAAAGGCAGCGCATTATCGCGATGTCCCTTCTAAAGCGAATATAATATAGAGAGTGTTTGCGTTATTACCGAACGACATTTCGTGGCACATGTTTCGGACTTTTAATTGAATTTACGTGTGACAAAAATGTCAAGGCTAACAAAGAGTTTCTAAAAATTTGGCAATTAAAAACAAGATATGAATCTCATGAATTAATAACGCTACATTAACAGATTTTATGTTTCTTAAAGACTTAGGAAAGCATAAAATCGGCTAATGTAGTGTTATTCATGAGAGATTTGTTGTTTTCAATTGCCAATTGCACATTACATAAACTCGACATTTTTGTCGAGAGAAAATTTAAACTTTGATATGGTAGCGACAAGACACTCGGCAAGGCGAATATAAATATCCTCGGTCCATCACGAGGTTTTGATTGGCAACGCGATTCAATGTTACCGAAAAAGACTATCAAGAATTATCTGCGATATCTCAAAGAGGGTACTTGAGTTGGTCTTTGATTCCAGGATGCAACACTTTTACAGCTACGGTTTGCAATTTCCTGGCACGCGGACTGGTAGGTGCGAATTCATCGCTTTCATCGAGAGCTCTGTCTGAAATAGTTGATATCAATCTTGTCTCATTCATCACCTGCAGCTATTAACAAGTTGATTCTGTACTTAGTTCAAATAAATTTTAATAAGTGAGTATAACTTCGAAATCATAGAGCAAAGCCTATCTTCATATTTCTTTTCCTCATTACTAGATCAACATAAATGTTTTATTCCTTTTTCTTCTAAGCTTTTTCTACATATTATTTACAGTTTGAAAAATAAGCCAATTTTGTGCAAATTTGGTTGTGAGTAAATTTTTAATAAAATTATAATTTTTGAAAACTGAATGATTGCATAATAATTTATTTATTTTTGAAGAGATTCCTTTCGCAATCTTAAGGTAATAAGGTTTTATTTTGATCATTTACATACGCCCGCATGTACCGTTTTACGAAAAAAAAAAGGAAATTCTTAAATTTCTGTAAATTTTTAGAAATAGTATCTCAACACTATCGCGTTGTTTATTTTTCAGGCTTACAATCAGCCTGATTTCTCTGATCGGCACGTATATTTAATGAGGCTTAATGCAAATTTATCTGGACAGGCCGAAATGTCTACCGCGTGAATACTTCGTTCCAAGCGAAATGATAACGAAGGCCTTTCGTTAAATCATGCTCGCGCGATTTCTATCGCAACTATGTTACGCGTATACGGAGAGGAGAGATGAAATCGCTTTCTAACTTACTTTCCACGAAACGCGACGTCCGAGGATCCTGCGTCGCACTCAGATCGATCCACGCTTTGTACACCTGCGCATCGATTTTTGAGCGCTGTAGAGCCGCGTGAGTAACATTCATTTCGTCGCGTCGAACACCGCGTGTTCGCGACGACGCACAAATGTTCTCAGTAAGAAATCATGGTTGAAAATACATCGAATCGACCAGCAATTATTTCTCACCGGTCTAGCCGGGCTTAGCCTTTGGCTGCATACCTGCGCGCAACATCCCGAGCCAATCGGTTCCTGGCCGTCGAACTTGACGAATAAATCCCGCCAGGAAGAACCGTATGTTTCCTCGAACAGACGCTCCGTGTACAGCCAAGGATGCGGCGTCGCGTTTCGTTGCAGCCGTGAAAGCGTATCGCAGATGTCTTGCGGGAAGACGTCTCGCCGCGTGGATATCCACTGGCCGAATTTGATGAAAATCGGCCCGAGAAATTCGATACCTGTGGAAAAATGCGGGTCTCTTGCTCAAATTGTTCCTTGCGACGAGATTCTCTCTCGCGAGCGAAACTCAACTGATCACCTCGTTCCGACCGATATAAAGATTTGTTTCAAAGATCTTAACGTCAACATTATATGTATATGATAACAATAAACGTAATAATAATACAAATAATGTATACTAATAAATGATCCGTAATTAATATCCGTAGTAAATAATCCGTAATAAGTTAATAAATATTCATATAATATAACTTTAACGAAAAACTATATCTTCTTGTAAATCAGAAGATGACTTGAAGATGACATTAAATCCAGATAGCAAGCTGGAGTTATTTGTCGTCATCTGCCGTCGAAATGTGTTTTTTGACATTTTGATGTTAAAATGACAAATAACATCAGTTTTCTAAGAAGTAAAATAAAGAAAGACGAGAAAAATTGCTATAAATGTAAGAAGGAAATATTATAATTAGTATCTTCAAAAATGTTTTAGTATGATATGGATACAAGCCAGACGTACCAAATATATTGAACACAGATCTTGTAAAGTGTCTGCACAAATTGTGTCGATAGAACATCAGCGGAAATATATCAAAAAGCCTATTAATTGCTAGAATATGTTTGACAGCAGATCGATCGCAAACTGACGAGATATATCATTTTGTAACTGTTTAAATGACATGTTCCATTGGAACGGCTACTTGAAATGGGAGATTCTATTCAGTTTCTGCTGGCAATATGCTATCAAATTATGTCGACGGGCTGGCAGAATACTGCAGACGCAGTTAATGCCAAGCTGCCGCCACATTCTATCTGCTGGCACTATCAAACTGCTAACATTTTGCTTACTGGATTACCTCTTCGTAGGATCTTGAGAAACAAGTTCGTATGGGTCAAGCGCGTTATTAGGTACGCAGCAAGCAATGCAGTGATAACCGAAGTTATAATCGCGATTCTTGCTAACACGAATATCGTCTCTCGCGCGTTCGCGAGAAAGTCGCTCCTCTGCTTCTTCTCCTCGTCGTCGGCGGGTCCTACCGTTTGCGGTTCGCGGATATGCGGGCGAGGGTTACGAGGGAGCACGGCCGAAGCGAAATTGCGGTTGGTCCACCGCTTATGACACTCGTCGTCACAACGCATTTTCGCCGGCGGATGAAAGCGACGCCCTCGAGGACGATAACACAATCGCCATCGTGCGATATTGTCGCCGCGGCGACGAAGGCTCGCGAGGAGACGTGCGAGTTTCGGCCGCAGCAACGTCGCCGCATTTATCATTTTCAACGATCCATTTCTTCATTCACAATTTTCATGGCGGACGAAGGACGGGGAGTTAAATTTTGCAATTCGCGACACCATTTCCGCGCGAGTCCATGACGCGATTCGCGCCGAACTTTTAAGCTGAAATCTCATGCGAGTGAAGCTAGCGTTTACCCCCACTCCGCCACGTTACAATTCTAGCGTTGAAAAGCTAAAGCTATCGTCTGCTTCCTCACCTTTGACTTTGTTCTAATTTGACAAATCGGCTCCTTTTTCATCAAAAACAATTTCCCTGAGAAGAAAATTGTCCGCTCGCGTCTCTCTTTTTTTTTTATTTATTTTTTTCTATTTGATACTTTATGTCCTTTTTACTGTTTAAAGCAGAGAATATTTGTTTTAAATTGAATTATTTCTGTTAAAATTTGTTTTCCGGAGATATAAATTTCATTTGAAGCACATATTCTCTGGTTTAGACAGAAAAAAGGACATATATACATATATTATCAATTTTTTACTTCACTTCTGATTTTCAACTAATTTTGTACATTGATTTCTTTTACATCATAAACTCTTCCCTGAAAAGGAAATTAGCGGCTCTGATCTCCTTTTTTTTAAATTTTATTTTTATTTTATAAATATCGGTAAGTAAGAAATTGATAATATATGTCTTTTTTTTACTGTCTATATGTGATTCTAAGTACATTTATATCTCAGGAAAACAAATTTCAAGAGAAATAATTCAATTTGAAGCAAATATTCTCTATTTTAGACAGTAAAAAGGACATGAAGCATCAAGACATTAAAAAAAGAAAAAAAGAAAATTTAAAAAACCGAGATACGAGCAGACAATTTTCTTCTCAGGGAATTGTTTATGATGAAAAAGAAAGCGATTTACAAAATTAAAACGAAATTAGAGGTGAGGGCGTTATACTGGACATTTACCAGACGTACATATTATAGATTTTCAGTATCGGCAGTAGAAGCGATTGCGACTTTTCTCGCTGAGGGTAATATCGCGTCATTCGAACACCTGCTCGAGCTCACGCGGCGTCGCCCTTGCAGTGGTAAAAATAAACGCACTGAAACGCACGAATAACCGTAGAGATTCGCGAAGTTCGCTAGCTCCGCGAAGTCGCTTCCTTGTATTATAAACGAGCTAGCACAGCGGAGATATATTAAGACGCGCAGAGCGGCGCATAGAGGAGGATGAAGCAACACTGAGAAATCCGTCCGTCGCTCCGTTACCCGGAAGTGGATCGCGATTGAGGAGAGTGCCAGTTACAATGCCGTACATTGGGCGGCGATACGTTTGATTATAGAACCGGTCTGAAGGCTTCTACTGTGTTTCCTTCCTCCCGCGGTGATCGAGAGGAATAAAGGGTAACAATGCCCACCGTAGCGAATTCCTCGCTCACCTATGAAATTCTCATGTACCTCAACTCTTTTTACTTCGGCATGTTCGCTGTGTGCGAGTTGTGCATGGGGCTGTTCAAGGCCGCAAACATGCCGTCACCGGGCGCGGGCAAAACCCTCATAGAGTTTGCGCTGCTGTTTTTCTTGATCCTGACGGAGAGCGGCAGGATTTACCTGGGAAGAAAAGGAAATCTAACCGAGCGTGGGCTGCCAATCCTCATCGGGATTATCCTGACTATTCCGAGCTCGCTGGCAACGCTCTATTTCCTGCTCTGGCAATACTATGTACTCAGATTGGAGGTGATCCTCTGCAGCATACAGCTGGTTCTGCTGGCATCCGAAATGGTCATCGCGATCATGTGCCTTATAGCCATCTACCGACCACCAGCCCCAGGGAAATGATTAAACCGTTGCTGCTTCTAGTCGCACAATGACTCCACGTTCTCCACTTTGTCACGTTTAATAATCCATTCCGAGTGTCGCCAAGATCAGAGTGGTTACCATTATTTTATCATGCAATAAGACTTCTTGCTGTGTATGATTTTTATTATTATATCTGTACCTATAAGACACAATTCCCACATGAGAGGATTATGTTATTTTCTCTCAAACATGATAAATTCAATTTTGCGTAATAACTTTGTGGCACATATTTTTTAAGAAAATAAAGACTGGTCATTAAAAAGATTTTTATGCACGACTTTTATAATCAAGAATATAAACACTGCCATGTGTGTAAATATTTTTACCGCAAATATTATTTAAGCGGTAATTTATAAGTCCAAAGAAAAAAAATGTTATGTGTAGCACTATATCTATTTCTATCTTGGATATAATCGTCAATCTTGATAAGAAATTTGCAGATATATTTGTTGTGTATATGCATTTATATCAAAATAAATATTTTTCAAATAAATAATACAATACTTACGCCGTAATACATATGGCGTAATACACACTCGCAAGCAAACACACACACGCATGCACGCGCACATTCTCTTTTCGTAATGGTATATAATGCCGACGTTTCTTTCAGATCACATATATCTTCAAGTACTTATCTTCCCAAATACATTATGCGCCATACATGACTGCAAAACTTGTAGCAAATATTTCTCAGAATCGATATGTTCGAAAGCTATCAAAACTATCGGAGATTTATGATGTGTATGAAAAAATTACGATTAGTTTTAATTAGAAATAAAAGATCAAAATTTAGCGTTCGTAACTACAATCAATGTCTAATTACTATGACAAAATTCTGTCTTAATCTATGGCAATTACAGTAAACAGTCGATAGAATTCTACTCCTATGACAATTAAAATTGTATTTTTACCTAAATAGTATAACTTTTAATGTTTTATACTGTTTGCCGCGGCTCTACGTCTCCTAATCGCACGTAATCGAGTGTTGCAATAAATTTGTAAAAATACCGAGCCGAATACCAATAGTATACCGAATACCCCAACAATTGTGAACTGGTGATGATAGGTCAAACATGATAGTAGTATCGCTAAACCCTGTAACAAACATTATTTAAGTGCGGGATTGTATTCTTTATATTTCCTTTTTTTCATGAATTGATATCAAATGATTATATACCTGACGAATGGTCATTATAATGACAAATGTAATGGTTCCAAATTTTGAAATTGTATAAAAAATGTACAATTGGCCAGTTGCTGAACACAATGAAATCAGCAAACAGTCAAATATAAACCTGGGATACTGTACAATAAAAGTCATTAGTGCTATTTTCATGTAAGCAATATTACAAGAAACTAATTGCATATCGTAAATTAATTACCGTCGTTATGAAAGAAAATATTAGCGGAAAGCTCGATTGTTGAAATAGAGACATCGCAGTCAACAAACAGGAGAACATATTAACTGCACACATCATTTGTACGCTAGTCACACCATAATCTGTAAAAAGTGCATTCTGCCAGGTACTTGTGAAACTATCTAACAATAAGTATCCTCCCAATAAAATAACACCGGAAAGTGTTGTAGCACCATCTAAAAGTATTTGTCATAAATTGATTGCAACTAAAATTGTTATTGTTATCTTTAATAAGTACAAGTATTACATTTATATTATATTTAATACTACCGTTTTTATGATCAGAACTGTCCAACATAAAGAGTGTCATTCCGATAGAGATAAGAATCGCGGTAACATACTCGTAATACTCGTATGTCGTGTGTGAAATTATTTTTCCCATTAACATAACTGGGATAATTTTAGAAGCTTTAGCTAGAACCTAAAAAAATAATTAGATGCATATAAAACATTCACACAAATGTTCTTATTTTGGCACAGAAAAAGTTGTATTAGACACTAGAGAAATCAACGAATCGTAAAAAAATTGTATATATATATACGTAATTTTTTACCTGCGATGGAAAACTGACATACTTCAAAGCTTCATATTGACACCAACTGCTCATAATATTTGACAAGGAGCAAAATGCATATTTATATAATGGCGTCTTATGTTGCGGCTGACGTTGAACAAGTAAATATAATCCTGATATTAAAAAAGCAAGAATTCGATTCACAAAGACTAGGAATTGCGAATCATGAAATCGCGCTTTATTGCCAGAAGCATCTTCATATTCCTGTAATGTATAATATAAATCAGTGATATATCTTGATTTAATTTAGTAAAAAATATATTATAAACAATAAAATAATCATACATATACTAATCCTAATAATAACATAATATAAAAAAGCATATTGTTTTTTAATAGATATTTTTTTATCAATAGATTTTAGCTAATATCTGTAACTAATACCTGTGTCATTATCTTTTCCTGCAAGTAACCCCATGTTAGATAACTAATTTGTAGTCCTATAAAACAATATATCAGGAGTAAGACGTCTTGGGTAAAAGTGCGCTGGACATGAGTGGAAGCATTAGCTGGAGTATAAGCTGGTGAGTCCAAAAGACCTGTCTCGCAGTGTCCCACAAAGCACGAATGCACCAGTCTAGGAATACAGCCTTTTCCTGTATAAATATATATATTTTTTTCAACTACCAGGTATATTATAGGATATCATTGTATTGTTCTTTCTGAATCAATACTTACCACCTCTTTGAATGTATTTTGTACATCGTACATATTTATATATAAGGCAACCTGGCAACAGCACAGTGGCATATCCCAATAAATTCAAACATAATCGAATAATCCAATTATATGTAGATATTTTGAAGATCTCTTCATTATTTGTGAATAATTTGACGACTTCGCTGGTTCCAAATATGACGCTGACTGAAAGTAGTAGCAGCATGCTACCAAATATGCAGTGTCTTTAATTGCATTAGTAATAAAAACATGAAAATTATGTATGTAATTATAATTATAATTATATAAATAAGATGTCAAAGATACAAGAGAGGATGCGAGCACACGTTGAACGCTAGTTTGTTTAATCGTCCTGACAGTTGTAAAAACGGAACTGATGCCGCATTTACGTTAAAGCCGAGATTAAGACATACCATATCACGATGTCACCTATAAAGTTTCCCATATTTCTCGCGAGTGAGGAACTCCGGCAACGATATCCAATTATCCCATAACCTTCGTCATGAATGTTCCTTTGTCTAGCTCACGTGCGTGCGGACTTCCATCCGCTGTGCATTGTTACACACTACAAATAATTGTCATTAAAACTGCAGTTTTATCTTATCTCCGCCCTTTTGTATGTACGACTCTACCATGGTGTTTCTAATCTTCGTCATAGGCGAAACATGCGATACACATTATAGAAACGCATATATATATAGATGTATACATACTCGCGACACGTATCGCAGGAAGAGGTCAGGAACGACTCGAGTCTTTTAGGGTGCCAGAGGCTGTACACACTTGTAACTGCAAGTTTCGCTTTAAAAGGGATTTGTTTCGCTAAAGCCACAAACTTGATAACAGACAAATCGAAGCTTCTTGATTTTATTATTTGATTGATTTAATTTGATTTACCCGTGTAACATCGTCACACGAGTAAATCAAATCAAAACCAGTCATTATGATTTTCCACTCTTAAAAAAGATTTGTTAAATCGATGCTCGAAAGTTTCGAAATATTGCTGTAGTTTTTCCGCAATGCTAATTGATTCTCTAGCTTGCGATACTTTATCAGTAGTTCAACAATTTGTTATTATACATGTGTAATTGAGTGTACTTTAGTTTTATCAGTGTAATTGAGTACACTGTCATATACTTTTTTTATTTCAAGGCTATTCGGAAAGTTAAGGTAAAGTATTTTATTTTGACTCCAACGTCATAAGAGTCTCACGTCGACTTTTTCAACTGCTGTATTTTCTCTCGGAGTTTTTAGAAATTTTGATAAAAGATAAATTTTAAATAAATTTTAAATAATTTTTTTTTTTTTCAAAGAAGAAGGACAATTGAAAAGGACAATTAAAACTAAAATTCACTTAATTATATATTCAATAGATTGTTAAGGACAACGA
>VBVR01002212.1:0-24230 GCA_011638315.1 Tetramorium parvispinum
ATTATACATATTAAATTATTATTATTATAAATAATAATTTAATTTTATATATTTATATACATAAATCTGTATGATAAATAATTAAAATTGATTTGATTATTGATCTATTCAGCTTAAGTAATATATTTTTATAATTTATAATAAAATCTACAATATTTCTGGAAATACTAGTATAAACTAAAATACTCGTTGTAACATTTACCTCATAGTCTATTGCACACGTCTCTTATTTCATCTTGTTTTCTCTTTTCATTACTTTTATTTTATTATGTGCACATGATAGCAAACAAGAAAAACTTCGCTATCAAAGCTGATTCCAGCAGTAATTCGCGCGCGCGTCGTAAAAGCTCGTAAAAAGTTCGAAATGGAACCCATAAAAATTCGTATAGGAATTCAAACTGAGTGGATAACTAAAGTCAACTTTAGAAGATAAAATCGGAACATATTTTCTTTCTTTTATCAGCATAATTTCTGTTCATTTCTATTTCTATTTACAAACCGGAAATAAAGAATATTAATATAAATAATTACACGCGCGCGGAAAACAGGAAAAACTAAACAGTTCTTAGTAAATAATAATCTAATTGAAAAATTCTATCTTTGTTGGAGACCATATTTTGGATATATTATTTAGATATATATAACTTAATATCTATAACCTAGTGAAACAAAATCATCTGACTTTGTTCGTTACATTTCCGTTCAAAAACGAAAGCAATATATTTATTTACCAAGATTTATTTCTTAATTTTTTAATTTCTAATCAATTTTGAAGAAAAGAAGGTACAAATTTAAATGAAATTTAAATCGAATTATTAATTTTATAGTAATAACGTCGAATTTTAATTTTATAGAAAAAAAACCATAGGTAATACAAAGTATCACTTCACGATTTATCAGAAATTGCGAAAAAGTGTGCGGCAACTTCATTCCTGATACGTTCGGTCTCATAAAACATTGAAGAAAGAACTAAGGGAAGAACTGAGATAGCGACTACCTGCATCGTAACTGTTTACCGAATCGTTATCGCGTGAAAGAGAGACTGCGGCAAAAGTTTGATTAGAGAGTGCAGACTTCGTTTCGGTCTGTACACAAACGTGCTGCTGATGCTTGGCTCTCAGTTGAGCATGATATGAGTACACAACAGTATATATGTATGTAATATATCAGAACCGTCGAGATTCAACGTCAATAATTAACAGCCTCCTCACGCAAACAGCTTTGAAAAAATAATAATGCACGCGCAGAAAAGAGAAACGTCAATGGAGCAAAATGAAAAAGAATAATCACGCTATCGTGATTTATTCTTTCTCAGAGCGTTCTGTTAAACAAGATATCAATCATCCAACTTTTTGTTATCAAAGTAGATAAGTTTGGACCAAATAATTTTACAGTTCCAAAAATTTACGCATTCTATAATATACACCTTCGCCCCTTGCTTCTTTATACTTTATGGGCGAACTGCAGTCGATATATATTCGACGACTTTGTCCTATTCTCCCGAGACGGAAGTGCACACTCGACCGAGTTTCAAGATATCGATTCAGTCACACGTGTGTCGCTACGTGCTCTCTTGTCTCGAACTCGTAAGCGTTCGATGAAGTTAATCACCGCGTTGCCGTTAGTATTCGAGATTCGTAAGGATCCTAATCTTTTCACTATTAGAACTGTATATAGGACATTTTAACGCTATCATCACTCCTTTCAACAAATGTTTCAAGGAACTTGAAATCGAATGTTTTATTGTATGCGTAAATTAAAAATTATTGTTAATCATTTAAAATCGTTTTAAAAAATACGCCTATAAAATCTATAAAATATACGTAATATGTAAATCTTTCCTACTTTCTTTTTCGTCTTTCGATCATCTACTTTTCCCATCATTTTCTATGTGGAGGACAGTTATGCAATATCACGTACTGCATTTGAAAATGGATTAAACAATTTTCGTCAATTTTCAGCGCATACAACCAAATTGGTTGACAGGTCAAATGTCTAGTGTCGGGTTCGCAATGTCGATCAGCGCATCGATGATATCACAAATTGGTATCGATAGGTGAACAACCACTCGAGTTTTGCGACAATATTCAACAACTCTATGTTATCAAATTAGATGGACAAATCTATCACTTTTGCTAATTATTAAATAATAAAAAATTATAATAAAATATTGAAAAATTTAAACGATTATAAGAAATTAATACAGGCTGTTAATTTCTTAATTTCTTCATAATAATAATACATATTGTATAAAAACGAAAAAATATCACAACAATTCAAAGTTCACTGGCAATTGTTGAACACTGCGAATAAAATTAAGTGCATGGTTATGTACTGAAGTACATTTTTTTACTATATCGCAATTACTGCATTCCGAAAAACTCATACGAAGCTAACCACGCATCCCCGATATCTCGACCAAATTTCATTGTTTGGACAAACCAGAGTGATCGGTTTCTGCGGGTATTTGTGGGCATCCACCGTCACTTTTCCACAAAAGGAAGAGAGAACAAATTGGAAACAGTCAATTTTTATTTCCTGATTGTTTGACAAAAAAAAAGATTGAAGCGTACTGGCTCGTTCCAATATTTTCCCGGAAACGAAAGAACGCTATCAACGGATTCTGCACGTTCCTCCGTCTGTAATGCGCCGCAATCGAAACGCTGCAGAACACAGACTCGAAGTTAAACGCACATGCAATCGGAAAACGTATCTACGCATGGTGTTCCACGTAGCGAATAATTAAGCGCCGGCCACGTTCTCGAGGAAATAAGTATGCGATTACACAACCGACAGCTTCAACTACGTCCGCACGAAACGAGAAACATCGGCCTCATTTCCGCGTTTTGGCAAGCAATGAAGCTTCCATTCTAAACCGTGGGTGATTATCAGACGTTTTCAAAGTATTACCCGCATTCGCATTCAATGAGATTTGATGAGCTTCGCGATAATTTGACTACTTTCGAAAAATTAAACGCGATCACTACACCAAATTGCGGAAAATGCATTTGTTACAAAGAAAAAAACTTTTTAAAAAGAAAAAATTTCTTTGTTAGTCTCGAATGTAATAATATACTTTTCGGATATAATACTTTACTAGAACAAATAATTAATTTCTCTCATTTTTTATTCATTAATTTATATAATCGATTCATCGTCGTCGATGATATGGCTAAAAATAAAATAATTTTCACTTCGTGACATTAATTACTTCTGGAAAGTAGTTTCTCACGTGAAATGGTAGCATTTAAAACGTAAATTGGAAAGTCCCAGCTGCTTCAGGTGATACGACGACAGGAAATAAAATTTTCCGAACATCGAGCAGGTGAGCTTTTGCGGCATTTATAAACTTTTTTTCAACTTTATATTTTTCCATTGCCATCCAGCGAGGAAACTGCAAAGTCAATTTGTTGGCCGCGATGACTCGACTCGTCTCAATATGAAATGGTTACCTCAACAAATTAAAGTTGGATCTGAGATGAAAATGTTAAATAAATGAAAATTAAATAGCGGCGATCTGCGTTTTCCAGCGGCAAGGTGAACTTTCACATTGTAACAACTCTTTTAATTTTAAATAAGCATCTCAAATGCAAGAACTTTAACCGGATAACTATTCTTGAAACAAGAAAATGTCGATAAAAATTCGCAAAAACATACATATATAAAAAGTACCTATATAAAAAAATAATACAAACTCATAGAATTAGCAGATATTTTATACATATTAACCGAATTAACTTTTTAAATAATGCGTTGTCTGCATTCTATAATTAATTCATGCACGGATATTTGCTAATTATTGTAAGTTTTCTTCCGCAACTTCGAAAATTGGATGTTGTAAGTTTTTAATACGTACTTTAATAAAACTTACGGAAAAACAAATAATTGATTAAAATCGCACCAATTGCATTCGCGTCAAAAATCTATCTAAAATGAAACTTGAACGGCATCGAGAAATGATTAATGAAAACATCCGTTCCGAACGTATTGCAGCCGCAGTCAAGTAATTCGAGAGCGAATATCAATTCGCGCTGTAATATAACTTTTTCGCTCTTTCCTCATCTCGTCGTTTAACTACGCGTTTTTATTCGTACAATTTAACCAGTGAACTTTGAGTTGCTCGTAGGTTTCAATTTCATCGAAATATAGTTTCAAAAATAGTAAAAAAATTTCTTTTACATAATAATAACTGGACAATTTAATTAAGCCGCATTAAATTACTGTCATAAATTGAAGAACACTATCATAAATAACATAAAAGAGTTTTCAATTTTTATAAAAGCCGTAGTCGAATTATTGTTGATAAATTAAATGTCTTTAAATTTAAATCTTAATAAATTTGTTAAATAAAAAAATTAACGCTATTCGAATACTTTGTAATGTTTAATGGTTTAAGATACTCAAAATATATCGTAAGATAGATTGTAAAAGAAAAATATCCCATCAACTATCCCATAATATCATATTCAAATACAATGATTTGTCGCTCATAAATATATAAAATTAACATACCTCACACCTTTATGTAACGAAGAAGGAAGAGAAAAGGTACAAAGTAAATGGAAATGATGTAGATAATGTTGCAGCATACAGTACAGACACACACTTACCTGAAACAAGAAAAAAGAAATTTATTTTAATCTTATTTAAAATAACCAAATTTTTTAAAAACTGTTTCTATTAATCCTATATTATTTCTTAAGATGTGCATTTTCTTTTTCACACTAGGTAATTCAAAAATCTATTTTACAATCAAATATAATTTACTATTAATTTACTATTAAATGGAATTGAATACGCATGTAAATGAAAACAAATAACAGGAAATATGGGCTTTGAGAATCAAACACAATTAATTGTTCATGAATTAAGTGGCATTCAATTAATAATTTTATACAAATTACGAATCATACGTTTCGGATGTATTTTAAGCCGTTCTCAGCGACAGATGATAAATGAGTTAAATAATCTCAAGCTCTTCGAGCGAGCGAAGGTGAATTATTTAAAAAATTAAATGTACAGAGAAAATATAATATCCAAAAGAAAAACACTTAAAAAATTTTTCTAATAATCATAATATTTGGCGAGTATATTTCACATCTCTTTACCAGTTGGTTACAATGTTCATTTTCTATCCAAATATTTTACATATTATAATTATTAGAAAATTTTTCGCGTGTTTTCCTCTTGGACATTACATTTTTCTTTCGTTAAATTTTAATATATCGAATCTTAATTAATCATTAATTTAAATAATAACAGCTTCAATGACTTGACTCCACCCAAAATCTTTACGAAACGAGCTGCATAATTTAACGGTAGAAATCTGAATAAACGATTTCCAAACCTAACGAGCTACCAGAAAATGGCAAGCGATGCATTTTGACTGCCATTCAGCATTTTCGCGAACAAAGAAAAGCGACCGACGAAGCACTTGAGCACACACTCACATTCTTTCCCCATCAAATTACGCGTATCGAGGAGTAAAAAAATAGGTCAATTTCGACGGTCTGGTCGTTTCTCACCACATGAGATTCGTTGACCGGAATAATTCCATCATTCACTGCGTTTCAAGCATCTCCACGCCTTTTCCAAATTCCGTGTCCGTGCGGGTCGTTGGCCTATTGACGCGAAATCGTTTGTAGAAATTTAACGACCACCATGTGGTGAGAAATGTGCGTAGAGGCTACGATTGTCCCTTTTGTTTCAGTGAATGACGTTTCGCAATTCATGTGAAGAACTTTCAAATTCCAAGGACAAATCAGGTCTAAACCAAATGACTAAAGACAACTATATCGCTGATTGAGAAATGTTGATAACCTTGCTTACGAATTATTTCTGCAGATATGTAAAACAAATACAGGCATTGCAGTATTCCACGCAGAAGATTTTAATATGAGAAATACTAACAATAAGATGAGCATCAACTTATTTGAGGGGTAAATCATGCTGTCGATAATTTATACAGTTACTGCTAACTTTCGCGAATCTGTTAGTCTTTTCTAAACGATGTCGACCGCACATAACATATAGTGTGTATATAACACATACGTGTATACATATAACAAAACCTATTATATTCTATAACTTATATTAGTCAGATTAGATAATAACTCTGTTATTTTATCAATTACAAGTTAGTTAATTTCACAAATATGTGTTTTTAATTACAATGGACAAATAACAAGTGCAGTAATAAAAGATACGAGACTACATATTTAAATTGAATACATTATCGATTAAAAAGGAAAAGAAAGAGCTTGTGCAAAAATCTATTTTTGGTGGAAACATTTTCTAAGATAATTTAAGTACAAAATCCCACAGCTCTTGGATATGTAAGGAACGGTACTTTGCATAAATCCTTGAAAGAAAATGTTGATGGCGGATGATTCATTCTTGACGGCACCGCGGCTATACATCCACCCGTCCCCCCACCTCCCGTTCCACCTGCGTCCGTTATACATTGCCCTCGTATTCATAAGCGTGCATAAATTCGAAGGTTCGTGTACATATGCACCTGCACAGGCACACCCGAAATATATTAGCTCTGACCAAAATATATGAGACGCGTGCTACCCTGGTTGAATAACAGAACTTTCCAACAGTAGAAAAAAGATCGAGAACGAATTAAAAGCTAGTATGGGATAAACAAAGAGACAAGAAACTGCACAACGTAACCATGAATCTGTCAGAAACGTAACGTTACTATGTTGTCACGAGAGAGACAAATTGCATTCCCGAGATCTTTAAGAGATTAGAGAAGCAAACTGAAGTGGACGGCAAAATTTAAATTTTGCTATTCGAACATAAAATTAAGATAAAAACTATTACTTTGTAACCAAGCGAATTCTCTCAGGATTGGAACACATTCTTGAGAGCCAATTATTGTTGAAATGCTTGTGCATTTCTCCGAGGAAAAAATTCCGCCGACACGGACAGAAATTTTCGACTGTATAACACGCCAATTTATTCCATGGTATCATCGCACTTTCCTTACATGCGCAATGTGATCTATGACAAAACGCAATAAAAAGGCTTGGTCGTCATTTGCCTAATGGAGGGAAAGGTATCCCAGCAACGTGCAAGTTCGCGTGTCGCATCGATATATCGTGATTTCCATTCCCTTGAGACTCGTTACGACGATCGTTAGTATTGCGTCGGTGTGAAAGAGTGCACCGACCGCGGCCATCAGCCCTCTTTGCATGCTTTATCGCAACTTTCGTTATTCGCCAACTCGAAAAATTCCTCCACCTTCCTAAGATTGAGGTTTAACTGTTTCTTTCTTTCGGTACCCTGTAGTACTACCTTCCCGAACTTTCGAAAATAAGCATAATTGGTCTACTGTCTGTAAACGCAAGCTGTGAAATTTAATGTTTGCACGATCGTCCTTGCTAATAAATATTTCATATACATATATTACAATATTATCATCATATTTACATTATTAATTGAAATGATACTCATGTATAAAATATTATTATTAATTTATTACATCGCAGAGTTATCTCTAGAATAAAACTTTTACGATTTTTTGCTTGCACGGAACACGCGACAATGTATACATAAAAGTTGTTTTTTCAACTTTTGAAGATTAAAAATAAAATTACAAGTTGTTTTCAGATAGTTATTATTCTCATCAAAACGCTGACAAATTAAAGGGATGATATCAAACAGAAGAAAAATCCCCCAAGGAAAACGATTGACATGTAAAATCCTCTTTGACGTTTTCCTGTAACGTCGAATGAAGATGGCACAACTGTGAGTGACAATTTATATATGATGCGCTTGGATTTACGATCGTTGACACTCGAATAATGAAATATAAATCCGCGATTTTAGATCCCTGTCTCGCGAGAAATACGTTTCGGAAAAAGTGACACGCGTTATTTTATATAGAGTAAGATGTGCGCACATGGTATGTTTTGAACAATATAAAAATACAATCGTTTCTGAGACTATCGAATTGCATATAATATTGTGCAAATAAAGCATACGTTATTAATTTTCACAAATAAGCAACATAACAATAAGCGATATACATATCGCCGGTAAACATAATTAACCGAGATTCACGTTTAATGTCACACGGCATTATATTCCGTTTCGGCGTATATTGATAGCCTGCTTTGATAAATTACAGAATGTCACTCCGTGAATAATCAATATCTATATATCAATATCAAGTAGACAATAGCTTGGCGAAAACTGAGTAAATAATGAAAATACGTAAATCGATGTAAAGATTGATGAGATTATCCATATATATATCTATTATGTATTATTTGTTATTTGTCATAGTTAATATTTATTATCGTATTTTATTCCAAATATGTGACAGTTAATAATAAGTTAATATTGTCAATATATTAAAATACATACAATATTGTCAATACATTAAATGTTATTAATTAAACGAATCTTTATTTCATTTTCATCTAAAAGTGATAATAAAAATTTTTAGATTTGCAATATCCAAATTTTCACAATTTAGAAGCGTGTAATGACTTTATAGTTTTTACATAAATAAAACAAACTTCCTAATCGTATTATTGTAAAATTATTTGATTCTGATCCTCATCCGATATCATCTGAATCGAACCGAACAATCAACGAAATTGGTGATTAGTAACGGACTAATCATTATCGAAGATATTTTAAACGTAATTAGCATGGATTAATATTATCCAATATCTGTATAGTAATAATAATATAATTCGTCACACAAATACTCAAAACATTTTATAGAATGCCGAACAGATTTTCGATTAACATAAACAGCATTTAACTATTAAGCTAAACATATCAAATCTAAACATAAATCAAAGCTAAACATTATCAAAATCAACATGTCGCAGAAGATACTCTTTCTGCATTTTTTTACGTCGAGAGAATTGCATCATACTTAATTACCACAATAATCATCCAATAAGGACTTGGCTTGCGTAACGACTCCGCGTAACTTTTATCGCGGAACTTTTCGTAATCCGCGACATCGTTATTTCGAAGAAGAAAACGATGCAAGACTTGCATCTTCTTCAGAGTTTCATGAAAAGTTTTTGTTACAATAACAAGTACGTGATCAAGAGAACATTCTCTAATGTACGAGAAGTCAGGTCGCTTGTGAACGTGACATTTTTAATTCTCTTACATATTCGTCTGTATGGTTAAATTATGCATCATAGTCTTAATTAATCTTCTGTTTAATTAATATAAAAGCAAAAATTGATAAATAAATGTTATATTATTATTATATTATCGTATGTATTTCTTATATTATTTCAATACTTTGCCAACTGATGGATAAATCTATCTGTTTCGTGTGACACATCACTGAACAGCCGAACAGGTAGATTAATTTTTCTGGATCACGTCATACATTTAATATAACCAAATATAAATGCAACGCACGAAAAACACGAACAAAAAACGCACTTACGAGTTTAAGTGCTTAGTTTAGACGTGATTTTAGAACGGTTGCAAAATATACATAAATATTTAATAAATTTTTCTTGTAGAAAAATTATATTTACTACAAAAAATTATCTTATATTACTCTTTTAAGTAGAATTGATTCCATTTTTGTTGCCCCTAACCATACTAAAATCCCAAAAATTAATTAAATTTAAATCACTGATCATATTGTGGCATTACAACTGATTGAAGTATTAATCACTAAAACGAATTCATTTAAGAGCAAAATTCTGAAAAAAAGAAAAAGTATGTCTCTTTTGGCACGACGTTCTTTCTTCGACGGATAATTAAACGCGGTCCTTCTCACACGAAAACTTAAAATGTCGGCGCATCCTTTTGTCCGCCGCTCAGTCTCGTTTCGTGAACATTGAGGAATAAAGAGTGAGTCGATGGGCGATGCCGCGAGATTAAGGCATAGTATAGCTAGCACGAGGCGAATAAAAGGTGCGCCCGGCGCATCGTAATTGTTCCCTTGGCACGTGACTTAGTCGCGCAATCGGTTTTCTTAGCGCCGATGGTGAAGACCATCGACGCGCTGCTTCCGTTCGGAGAAATAATTGCCGCGGTCTCTACGTGGTAATTACGTGTTCTCAATGGCTCCATAGAACGATCGAACAGCGACAGAACGAAGAGAAGTGATTAGAATTATACAATTAACTCCTTTGCAGTAGACAAAACTAAAGCGCCTCCTTAATTTGCAAAAGAATAAATGAATCTCATAAAAATGTCAATTTCGTTATATAGATGTAAATTATTTCCAGTATTCCAGAAGTTATTAATAAAAATAAATAAAAATAAATAGAATAAATATTTTCTAATTTACACGCTTAAATTATAACAGTCTGTATATAACAAAAATTTATATATAAATTCATTTCTAATGGAATTTGTCAATATATGTAATAAATCTTTTATCACAT
The DNA here is from genome assembly GCA_011638315.1 of Tetramorium parvispinum. NCBI lineage: Eukaryota > Metazoa > Arthropoda > Insecta > Hymenoptera > Formicidae > Tetramorium > Tetramorium parvispinum. The sequence goes on from VBVR01002212.1 coordinate 10,392, forward strand.
ATCTCAATATTAAAAATTTATTTTAATCTATTTATCCATCGAATTAAAAAAAATAATATATCATGATGATAATATCACATAGATTTTCAATTTTCAGTTGCAAGTTGTTTTTGTAAAATACTGTCGTATACTATAATTTCTAACTGTGCACAAGCTCGTAAACTTATTTCTTAATTTTCTACTTTCTTGTTTGCTGTCAGATGATATGAACGAGTCCACTCATATATTTGGTTGTTTTTACGCAGTAAAAGCCGGATCCCCGATATCGAGACGAGGCGGTCAGCATAAATTTTCTTCATTAGGCTAGTTCGTTTCTGCACGAAGGCCAAAAATGCTGACCTTCCACGGAACAAAACACCATCACAAATACTCGAAATATACGATCGAATATCGTTATAAAATGTTTAAAAAATTTCAATCAATCGATTAATTCTATGAAAATTTTTCACAAATATTAATTTTATAAATTTTATCGTGCATTTTAAAATTTTCATTCAAAATATAATTTAAGTATGTAAAATAAATAAAAAATGTTTTTTCATGTGTATACTTTAAATTAAATTTAGAGAAGAATTTTTAATCTAAGCGTCATTTTAAATGAGTACATTACTTAAGCAATATATAATGCAAAAGAGATTGTGCACCAGAGAGTACGAATAGAAGATCGGAGGTTTATTTCCAGGTATACTTCCAGTAATCTAACCGATAGGCAGCCTCATGCGCGATTTCGGTCCGCGATTTCGACCGATAGCAGCGGTCCCGAACGTATGTACGAGTACTGGTTGCACCAGAGTGCATTATCGTGAACTTCGCTTGGGTGGTACAGCTCTGAATTATGCAGCCGCAAGCGAATGCAGTCAGCTACGGAGCTCTCTATATTTGTCGGTCCCTTTCGGCCGCGGCCTCTCTCGCCTTTCACAACCCCTCTTCGTTCTGTGGTGAAGCGCAAGAAGACCCCAGGGAACGCAACTGCTGCAGTAGGAATCTTGTCCAGCCGTTATGCCTTGCGATGGTAAGCGAAGACAGGTTTATATCTCCTCGCCTTAACCGTTGGGAAGAGCGGACCCACGTATGTTCCCGTGTGTATCCCGGAATCGTAAGAACACACACGGACCAGTGGCCCCCGTCACTTTTTTCAGGGACAGACAGACAGTTCATTCGTGGAATCCTGCTATTCCGTGAATGGAATTGAACAAGAAGTTGCGCGATCGTTTTCGCAATGCTCGCAAAGGTTCACAAAGTTACTCTATCGCAATTTTATCTTCGTCAAATTATTCTTCTCTTTTAGATATAAATACGCGATGTCTCCTACGTTCTTTTATCTCAATTTTAATTAACTATTTTTGTAATTTCAAATAAAAAATCCAATTATATTAAAAATATTCTACATAAAATCTATCTAATTAAATCTATTTAATGTTTAAATTCTTAATAGTTTTTTCAATGTTTGTCAGTCGTAATTTTCAATGACTATTTAATATTCAACGAACGTTAAAAATAGAAAGTACATATTTCACGTGATATGACATTTAATGACAAAATGCGGTAACGAATGGAGAAGTGACTGGTTTCCAATGAAGATATCGGCAGGATTATAAAGGAACTTCAGCTGCGAAGGGGGAGAGCAAACGATTTCCCATTCACGTTTGCGTGGGATCTTTGACGATAACAAGCCGGCAGACCGTCGCAAAGATAACGACGTGTTAACTGCGAAGACCGCCGGCAACGATGACAAAGGATATCGTCTCCAGGCACTTATGGGAGACATAAATATTTCACAGCCGCACTTTTTTCATGAACATGTTTTCGGAATAAAAAAAATCATTGGATAATTTTCGATATTTTCATTTCTTCCTTCATATTTTTCTCTTCTTACACAAATATTTTTTATTAATCCTATAATGCACTATGTGCATTCAATCTTGTAGAAAAGATTTGCAAAAGTTATGGTAGAAAGAATAATCCCAAGAAATTTAATTCAAATGTTTTGTAGAAAAATAATTAAACTGCTAGAATAATTAATTTCGTTATATAACAAATATTATCTTAAATTTGTATGTAATTTAATGTAAAATAGAATGCAGAATATATGAAAATAAGAGACAATTTTGCTATAGATTTTTACTTATATTGAAATTCATCAATTTATCTCATGAAGATAATGTTAATTACTAATAAAGTGATAAAAATAAATAAAAAATTTTTAATTCAAAATTACGGGAAGGAACAGACTTTGCTCGAAAATATATTCACACATTACGTGTTCTTATCAAAAATACTACATTTAAATTATTAAATACTACAAGTTATCTTCGAAACTCTTTCTACGTACTTAGTAGACCATTACTGTGCAAATGTGGTAGGATTAAAGGTTAAAGGATATTTTCTTAGCGTTAAGTAGAAAAGCATTAAGATAAACTATTTGCAGAAGAAGCTGAAAGCAAAAAAGCTGTGAAGGAAGCAATGAGATTCCGGATCCCTTTAACGTGTTAACAACTGCAGCGTTGTTTGTCTTAGCACGCCAGACTATTCCTCCTTGCCTACACGTTGGATCCCTTCCGGGAAATCGTGGCCGAAACAGTCATTGCTTTCAGTTTTCGACTGCAGAGACTCACGGCTATCAACTTACTTTTAAAATCTCGCAAGTACAAGAGCAAGTCAAAAATATATAAAATTATTTATTGTTTAGATAATAAAATCTACTTAGAAGCGTTTTATAATTGTTACAAAACGAACTAAGAAGCAGTTTTATCTCAAGTATGCAACTGTCTAAAATAATATCCGTTGAAAAAAGTGTTACAGCAAATTGCGATCAGCAAATTTTTCAATGGCGTTGAACGCTGTAGCTATAGATACGTTTAATGAGGATACTCAAGCCCGAGATGAGAAGATTGAAGAGATGAAGAAGAAGAAGACCCGTGGTGGATAATGACGACAGGATTATAGCGATTAATTTATTATTCCTTACGACGTGCTCAACGAACACGATGATTACGTGCGCGTTCACGATTAGTAACTGTGCTTATATCCCTAGGGCAAACACCCCGAATCGATAGAACGATCTAATGGAGTGTAGACATAAGGATTTTTCCGGGTGAGACGTTCGTTCGGAAATTCTTTCCGCTTTAATGGTGATTTCGGTTTTATATTATTCCTCACGTATACATAAATCGCGTATAATGGCGTGTAAGTACGTTCTTTCTTAGGAACTCCTTTTGAGAACACGCACGATTTTCCACATTTATGATGATAAAAAACCGACAAAAAATTATTGAGATGTAAAATACTTTCTGAAGGATGGAAATTTTCTAAGATGAACTTATTTGAAATTTCTATTCGGAACCAAATAAAGAAACATTGTTAAACTCGAGTAAAACGCGATATTACTTTGTTACTCGCATAAAAAAATTATCGATTTACAAATAAAACTACGCGTTTTGCGGCCAATCATACTTTCTCCATATTCTGTTTTCTAGCGTTCTATTTCACGACGCGTATTTCCTGAGTGCGAAATAAAAGGTGTTCTTGTTTGGATAGAGAGTCGCACGTAGACATACAAACATGAGCATCATGAGTATACCCCCAGGCTTTCATCAGGTTGTTTGAGAAGAGCTTTGTTCCCACATACGAAAAATCATTTTTCGAAAGGTAAATATATATTCGCGAGAACTTATTTTTACGATCAGTAATAATAATAAAAGTTATATATTTTATAAACGCGTAACTGTAACTTTTGTACAATACATTTGTATAATATAAAGGCAGTTTAAATAAATTATAAATTAACTTTTATATTTTTTTTAAAAAAGAAGTTAAAATTTCTTTTCAGAAACACCTTATCCTCTCTTTATCTCTTGTATTTACACCTTCTTTAACCTTCTTTATAAGAATATCTCTAAAAATATTTTGACGTGAAGTTTTATACAGAGACGCGGCAAGTAAATTCTGCGAGAGCTCGCACGTGGACACACGATCTCACGACGAGCGTGAAAATGCACCATGCATGCGCGCCATACGCTCTCAGAGAGACAATAGCGTCTGGAAGCCGAGAAGTTCGCCGACAGAGCAACCCCTGTCGACCCTGTCCGCGGCGTGACAAAAGTCTTAAAACAAAAGTCTGCCCCCCCCGGTTCGTGAATGCCCATCCGCCGAACTTTCGTAACGTTCGTTCCGTTTCCTATGACAAAGTCATCCGTTAAATAGTGTACAGGTTCGCTATTGTGCCATATGCGAGCATTAAGCCGCGCGTACCAGTGTGCATATGCCGGAGCACAATGCTGCCCGCACGACGATATGATTTAATACTGGCCATGCAAAAGAAAAGAGCAAGGAAATCTAAGATGTACAACTAACGAGATTATTTTCCATTATACGTTGTAAACCTGAGTTTACAACGTAAGAACTTTTCATCTAGCTAACATTATATTGCTTACTTGTCTATCTAGGCTAATCAGGACTTCATGGAAACTTCTCTTCGTCATATTATGTTATTATACTAATGAATTTTAGGAGGAAGAAGCATCATTTTTCGTACGGTCTAGATCCTATAAACACGCCTTTCAAGCCAACTCTGAGACTTCCCCATTTTACGCGTATCCATGTGTACGCGCACCGGTATGAGTGCCTATTAATCATAGTTATATAACGGTAGAAAAGCCATGACCTTTTGGTAATGAAGATAACTTTCGTTTTCTCTCCGAACAGAGATAAGTATAATCAAAATTTAGACAAAAAAAAAGAGAAACGTCTACCCATATAATTAATATTAATAAACTATTTAAGTCAGTTGAAAGAGAAACCATTTTAATTAACATTCATGCTTCAATTAATGTTAAAATCCCTCAAATGTCGTAAAGAATTTTCAATGCTATTCTCTTTTACTATCCCACAGATAAGTAATGAGTTACATGACTTTTTTATCATCTATTGAGTCAACGTTGGGTCAAAGTCAACGACATTGTCATTTCACAATAATTTGTGACTTGACTTAAACCACTTTTGTTAATTAAAATACACTCAGTTGCTTATAACGCAATTTTTTTAATCTGTTCCAAGCGACTTACTCTAGTAATTAAAAAAAAATGTTGATTACAAGAAATAATTTTTAGCAGGGACACATAGTTCAAAATATTTAACTAAACAAATTTATAATATATTACGAGCTTGGATTGGTCCATAAAAAATGAGATGTAGCAGGTTGTGAAAGATGTAACTCGCACGCGTGTTATCTGATGCGAAAGAATGCTATTTTTATGTAGCCAGACGGTAATTAAGGAATTTAATTTCTTTTTATTTTCGAACTCATTCTCCACGCCGCGCGCGCAAGAGAGAAGAGCCGCGGAATTCTTACACTATTTTTAGTACGAATGCTTCCGTATACCATAAAAAGTTACGATTTCCGTCAGACCGCGATTTCTAGCAGACAAATGTTTTTGTAGAAATTGAACTATGTTAATGCTCTCAACTTTCATTAATTTTATGAATTACTCATTTTTTTCTAAAATATAATATGTTTCAAAATCAAACCATTATTATTAGATTCTTCAATCTCTAAAATATTCCTAAATATTAATTTACTAATATAATATAACAATATTAATTAAATGTTTATTACAATTAAAAGTTTACTTTTAACTGTAATTAATATTCCCTGGAATAATTCCAGATTTATATAATTTTATATTACACAAAAAACGTACATTTATATAATAATACATAATTAGAGAAATAATAATTATGTAACAAAGTAAACGAAGAATATTTTTAAGATTAAAATTTCTCTAAAATTTGTTTATAAATTATTTCCTTTATCCTATTCTCCCCCTCTCTCTTTCTTTACGAATGATTAATTATTTCCGTAGGAAATAAACTCATTTCATTTTGACACTTGATGAAACGATGTGGCAAAACGTTCGGAATTATTCTAACAGTGTTGTCCTGCAGCCTCATCGATCAAAGAAGGTTAACATCCACATGTATACACAGTTAGTTGTCGCGTATGTTCCCTGAGCCCTTCGGGACACCAAGCGCCAACATTTAAATTCCGGCATCCTGGTTAATCCAGTGCGATTTATGGTCCTATTACGCTGGGCATGTAACGATACGCTTCTCATTGACAGATCGACGAATCGATCTTTCGCTATTACCGCCAATCGATCATCTACGGCAAAATTACTTTGTGCGTAGTAATTATACAATTGCATAATTGTGACAAGAGAAATGCCTGATTGTCGCTGATTTACATTGTCAATATATAAACATATATATATACGTATATGTATATATTTACGTTATATTGTCGACATTATATGTCATATTGATCCTATACATTATCCGCTGCGTAGGATGAAATGTGAGCAGCGCTCGCGGTAAACTGCCCAGATCATTTTACGCGATGGAGTTTACGCCATTTACCCAGAGTCAATCAAGGTAATGGTGACACTAGAATACATTCCACGTCAAGGCCTAACCAATCAGAGCAAGATAGTAACGGTAACAGTAACCGTAAAAGGAGACAACATTGACGAGAGTAATTTTTGTAGTGAGCTTCTTTTATGTGCTCGACGTAAAAGACCGCGCCATAAATATTTCATAGTGACACGAGACTTTCCCACCGCGAGTTCGGCCACTTGTTTGCCGAAAGTAATGACGTTTCCCGTTGCACGACGGTAAATGGAAAATGGGCGGATATCAGAGAGGTAACTGATCGAATCCCTTTATCCTACCGCCGATCTGCTACATTGAACTCATTCCGCGCTGTGTAACCTTTCGCTCTTGGTTGCGCGAATGAATGAACAGCTAAATGAGACTCGTGTGTACGGCTTCCAACCGGTGAGCTCACAACTGAAAACAGCTTAACGCGTCGTATCGCGTAAATACAAAGGGCTTCTCTATCTACATCTAAATATTAAATTTTCCACTCGATTAATTTGAAATTTGACCGTCAAAAAAATAGTAAGTTTATAACAAAAATATTGTTTATTGACCATTATATTCAAAACAAGAATTATTTATTATCGTTATCAATAAATATTACAGTTAATACTTGTAATCATTAATGCAAATAACAGAAAATATTGGTCCCATTTGTAAAATTATTTTATAAATACAGATTATCATATAATCATCAAAATTATTTCACATAATTTAATCATTTTAACCATACATTTAGCGGTATTTTAATTAAACCAATTAAATTGTATTTTTAACTATCCATAATACGAAATGTGAGAATGAAACGAGAACTAATAATTAAATTTACAAAACTAAATGTATTTAAATTTAATGTAAATGTTCATTTGGCTGATATATATTACATGTAAGATGTAATTTCAATCACGAATGCGTATCACGCAGCAAAAAAGTCACTACGCTTAATAAAACATCGTACAAGCAGCGGTTTATTAATATTGAAAATATATTAATCTAACGCCCGAGGCAATTCGCGTCGTACTTTGCATAGAATATTTCACAAGCAAATTGCTCCTCTCCGGATATTTGCTTCACGTAATAGGAATACCGATCAGGAATGATCGCACAGGATCGAATCTTTGGCACGCTGCGGCATGGTATGAGTTATGCAATGCCCGCCAATGTAATCGCGGCTTACGATTATGACCTCGCTAATGCCAGATAACGTATTACTTATGTGTACGGCATACACGTGCATGCATTATGCATAATATCTTTTGCATCCTCTGCCCTCATCTTCCTTTTCTCTGACGCTGTCCTCCACCTCACAATTTTTTTCATTCTCTTCTTGTTTTATCTCCGATCCATCTTCCCTCGCGTCTCTAGTTTAGCTCTTTTTTGCCTCTTTATCACGAGCGTGCTTATATCCTTAGATTCGTTCTCCAAAAAAAAAAAAATTTTTTTTAATCTCCTTACTATCATAGTAAACGTTAAATACAAACTGGGAATACGGCTATGATCGTACGGGAAATATCGAAATGAAACATATGTATCAAACATGTGATCAATGCATTCAAATTTGTTTCATCGATATCAAATAAATCATTCCCAATTCAACAAGTTCCTTTAGCATATAAATATAAAACAAATATAAATATAAATGTAAAACGAGCAAAACACAACAGATTTTACTTTCGATATCATTTTATAACTTTTAAACACGAATATTGGAGCCGACCATAAATTCTTTCCGCCAAATCATTGCGAATCTTTAGAAATATAAAACTCCGTAACTGCGAAACATTGTCGGACAACAGCGAGCTATTGTGTTACGGGAAATATTGCAGGTGGTGAGTTAGTAGATGCGTTTACATTTCTAGCGAGCCGTGCAGTATAGTGATTACGACTGACTGATGCAAGTAATTTCTCAGGAAAACTACCCACTTACGAAAGTTTCCTCGGCGAGTTTACGTCCGAGTAACATTCGATTCGGGCCGAGTATCACTCTAAGTCTCACGAAGCGAACCGACTCCTGCGAGTACGTCGCTGCGCATGGCGGCAATTATTATCTCACGGAAAAAGGCAAGAAAAAATTATTACGATGATAATGGCCGCGATAATAACGACAATGCCATGAACGATAATAATCATCGTACACGAATCGATCGTTTTAAAAGAGTCGAAGCGTCTTTCGGAAGAGAAAACGATTGGTCGCTCGCGATGGAAACGTCGAGAAGACTAATGGTGGACTTCGTCCCACACCATCTGCCCTCGGATGGCTCTATCCAGCCGACCGATAAACTTTTCCATTCGCCTCGCGGCCACCGGGATCTTTTTTGCCGCGATACGATTGATATTGTTACAAAGCAGCAGCCGGACGAAGTGGAGAAGTACTTTAATTGCGTGAACGTGTATACTACAAATGAGAAGCGCGCTCCTAAATCCTGCAATAAACGCTCGTCCCCTCCGTTTTTGTCTGTCGCTGTTATATTCTTTAAAAGCCGTGAGTGTTTTTAACATTGTTATAATGTATTTAACTTCAAATCCATTTACGTTTGCAAGTAGCAGAAAAATTTAGACGTTACGTTGCGACACTTGAATAAATGTAAATCTATGTTTCTCTAAGCTGTAATTTATTTACAAGATAATAAATGAAAGGCTTAAATCACGTTGTGAAAGAACGATCGAAAAATGCCTTTTATATCAAGAGAAATATTTAAATCTCAGTCAATTATTAAGTGATTAATAAATCGATTATCGATAACGGCGAAATTGAAAATTGGAATAAGCGAAATCGAGCGCGGGATTTATACATTAAACGCGTGCTCCATACTTTATCATGAGTTTAAATTTGATTTAGTAAAGCCGTAAACCGCTTCGCCGCTCTGCACTTTAATGCCTGCAATCGGGGCAGTCTCCGACCCAACTTAACAACGTTGAACGGATATTGCCGTCGACCCCATACCGCATCAAGGATGGCCAAGCCGCAGGGATGCTTGCGACACCACCGACCATGCCCATCCTCGTACACATAGTTTAAGTGTAATAATTTGTTAGTTTGAAAAAACTATTCGATCGATAAATATATCTCAATACATGCTACAATGTAAGAAAACTTTAATAAGCACCGTATTTTTGGACGTGCGACCAATAAAGGACTTCACACTTTGTCTTAATTATATACATATCATTAGCTACATCTTCTTTTATGTATCTAGAACATCTAATTCTACTATTCAACTTTAAATCTGAGAAATCCGTAAAATCGCTCGGTTTTTTACTGACGTGAACTCGCGAAGCTCTTGTTGGAGTTGTTGGGATTTCCTTACTCCATGCGTGTTAATCCTTGGAGGTTTGTGGGCCTCGAGGCGATTTTCCGGCTTACAACGAGATTAGCGAACTTGCACTTGGTTGATTTCATTGGCGAAACCACGCTTTTGTCCAGGAGATTCGATAACGCAGCGAGAGCTACGCGTGGGAAAATAATCGCGTAAATGCGTTACGACATGAGACACACGTCACGTTTCTCCGTTTTTATTCCATACAAGAATTTCGAAGGGTAGCGTACAATTTTTGTGTCATACATAATTTTATAATTTTATAATTTGTGTCGAGCGACATTAATGCCATATTTTATTTTTTATTTATTAATTTAATTAATAATACAATTTTATCTAATTTAATTTGAAAATTTTCGTGACATATTTCATTCTTTACAGAAATGTAATTATTTTTAATATATTTTATCATGTAAATATTTAATAACGCGATATAAAGCTTTAGCAACCCCAATATATATGGAAAGAGAATAAATTAAAAAATTAAATAGGAATAATATATGCAGGACACGTTGAGGATTAACTACGAAGTTAGAGAAGCAATTGTACTGTAGCTACCATAAGGAATAAAGCCATGCACAAAAGTCATTTTAAAAGCGGACAAAACAAATATAATAAATAATTTTGCAAGTTTTTTAATGTCGACATAAAAGTAGCGGACACTGTGGACACGGAAAACGTTAACAAACGGATTTACGATCGTATAGTGAAAATTCCACAGGTCATTCGCGCATCGGTGTTGTAGAGTTTAGCAAGATAAAATGCACTCGTGTCACGTGGCCACACTATTACACGCGACGTATAACATAATTAGAGCCCAAGCTACGTATAATTCTCGCGTTGCACCGACTGCACTTCGTGTCTATCGTTGCGTGGCAAAGCTATGTAAGTGGAATTAAAGTTGCGCCGTTGTAACCGTCGCCGACGTATGGAACGTCGCCGGCCCTCGGAATTTGTTTAACAACGAGCAAGACGATATAACTATTACTTTTGGAACGAAGTCTTAGCGTGATTGTAACTTTCGCGCTAACTTTGTCCTTCTCATTTGTGTTGTGCTCGCATCAACTGTATTAGGTATTCTCAAAGTTTTCTGCGTCATCCTATCCTGAGTACTTGCAAATCCCTCGCGTTTTCCTCCAACAGGTTCCTTCCCATTTAATAAAATGGAGAAATATTTTATTTATACGAGAAAATTTCGCTTTGCTATTTTTTATCGCACGCGCGTGCGCGAGGGAGAGAGAGAGAGAGAGAGGGAGCAACATGTATGTATGCACGTATACAAAGTCAAAAGTCAAACAAATTAGAAATGCTTAAATCGTGACATAAAATTTAAAAAATTTTATAAATCAACCTCTTTCTTGAAATACAAACAAATTTTTCCTGCTAATTAAAAGCATTTATTTAATCCTCGCATCTATTTAAAAAGTTTTAGAGACTTTACAACAGTACATTAAAGAGTAAGCTCTTGATAAATTTCGCAATTGAAATACTATCAGGGTTAATGAGAACCGTTTAAAGTTCATCTATCACAAAAAGAATCATTGATATATATTGTTGAGCCAGAGATATCATCAAGAGTATTATTAATTTAAAATATTGCTAAATATTGTCGAATTTTTAATATATACTATCTAATTATTTAAAAAAATAGCATATTAATTATTCCATCTATTTTCAAATAATTCTTGAAGCTTATAGAAGATGAATAGCTTTAGACATATTAAAGTTTCTTAATAAAACCAATCTATTACGATATTTAGAAGCAGAATTTCTATAAGCTATAAATTTCAAAAGGGCCTCGTAAATTTCTCAGAACGGTGTTGAAATTTCCAAAACAAATAGTCGATCGGTCAATCGTCCGGCGGGCAATGCGGGTACGATCGTTTGTATGCAAAGCGTCCAACAAGATAACGACGAATGTCTCGCAAATTGCAGGCTGAACGTTTACGAAGCCTCGAGGGTGGCGAGTGTCAGAGCACCAGAGATACTCGGTAACTTTATGGTACTCCAGAAACCGGATCGATGACTATGATTATGTCGACGCTTCGTGTTTCACCTCTGAACGTATGGTCGAAGCATATCCGGCTCTTTATCGCGTTTATGGCTTCATATCGTACGGGCAATTACAAACCGGTATTCTACCGATCAATATACTTGGCGCAATCCAACTTTTCTTATGAGCGTCACAAGTCACTTCTGCCCTATCATTTATATGTCATCAAATATTTAACACAAAAATTTATAATCTAGTCTATTTAACTGTACTGCATAAGCTCTTTTACAAAAATTTTGTTAAAGTTATTATAATGTAAAACAAAAACAAATATAATGTTTCTCAACATACGACAAGCAATAGCGACATCCACGTGCAAAACAGAATTCTTGCACGTGGACGTTAATCGAGATTTTAATTTTCAACTAGGACGACTTGGGATCGTAGCTCTCGCTCCGTTTATCGCACCAAAATGTCAGGAAGATTCTGGCGGGTCATGAACCGCTGCCAAGAAAACGGGACGAGAGACATTCAGGGCCCACTTATCTTTCGCGCCAGGATTTATGAAATGCTCCGCCTCCCTCCGCGGGATAAGAGCTTGAAAGGACCTGCCTGCCTGACCCGTAGACACGCAGGATAATGCAAGGATTAAGAAGCGTCGCCGTCGAGATGGAGGAGTTTGCTACTTCTGGATTAAGTATGGACGCGATATTAAAGCGCTTCTCGAATCCGATTTGCAAAAAACGTTCTTCTATGTTTCAAAGGCGAAGGTATATTCCCCTCGAATACACCATCAAAATCCACAGATATAATTTACAGCGTAATGCAATCTGAGATCAAATGTAAAAGGAATTACCCAAGAGCAATTTTAAATTCAGGAAAAGAATGTCCGTATAGAAATCGCAGAAAGATGAAAGATCGAGTCCATTTATTTCCTAAAAGCTTTCACCTTTATACGAGGAAGCAATTTGCAGAAATATAAATATCAAAGTATTTTCGCATCGTACGTTCATACCGAATAAACCATCTGTATTTCTCCGTATTTTTACGTGGATCATCATGTGTACACGTACATAGCATAATCCAGCATGGTACGCAAATGAGATGATCTTACGCGATCCACAGAGACGCACAATATGGGATTAAGAATCTCGAGTGCGGAGCTCATTATTCACGGATTACGAATAAGCTAGAACCAGTAGCGAGTTACTCTCATAGAAATCCTTATCCCGTGGATAACCGCTGGTACGCTATTTCATGATCTCAATCCTCATCGTCCTAGAAATACCAAATTTCGCGTGTAGAAAAAAAACCGGGAGATTTTTTTCCAGAATTTCCAAGGTTAAAAAACGGAATGTCTATGTAAACAGAGAATCGAGATGAATATTTAGGAAATCAATACCCTTTTTACAAATCTTCTTCTTCCTAATAAGCTTGAAAAGATATTAAAAATAGATATAAGCTAATATTCCTACTTTATATTATCAATTTAATACTTTATATATCAATTTAAAGTTCTTAATAAATTCAGTTACTCGTTTATTATCAGAATTATTATTTCCTATTGTATAATATATTCAAATAAAAATTACATCAAACAAAATTAGGTACATTATCAATTTTTTGTTATGGCAAATAATTCTTGCTCAAGAAAAAAATGTGAAATATTAAGAAAAAATTTATATATTTCTAACGTTATTTCCAAGATTGCATTTTCAACAGATGTTTTTATTTTCTACTATAAATTAAGAAAGTGAGATAATGAAATATCTTGTATCGAAAGGACATCCAAATGGTAAATTTTAGTCGAGTACACTATCTGTTCAAAAAAAAAAAGGTTGATTTATAACACAGGCATGCTTTTTCCACTCACATTCTGATCAATTTCCCTTTTATACGTGAAGTGATACGTTTCAAGCTTTCTATCGCGTAAAAATATTTGATATAACGGTTTTTTTAATCAGTCAAGATTTCCAATTACAATCTGACAAAGAAGTATAAAAAAAGAAATATTGTAATACCACACTGAGAGAAAAGTATATGATATTTGCGACTATAATTGCATAGTAAAAAAATTATAGTCAGGAATATCATTTT
>VBVR01002213.1:0-24214 GCA_011638315.1 Tetramorium parvispinum
GTTTATAGAAAACAATTCCTCGGGTGCCTAACAATGACGATGCTGGGCGGTCCTATCTCGCCGCGCGCTTGTATTCGGCGAAGGGCCGGCCTAATACGGCGATTTTTAATCATTTATATCTCGTTAACTATTGCGACAATTGCAAAATGGTAAAGGACTTTTCGACTCAGTTTCGCCCGCTCTACCTGCTCACGAGAGTTGTCGCGCCAATTATGGGACACCCTGTATATATATAATTGGCTCAAATTTTGTAGCGGATATTTTGCGAAGAAACAATTCATTTCCTAATCGTTTATAATTAAAAGATCATCATTCCAGTATTTATATTGAGAGAGAAAATTAAATTTTTCATCGATAAGTTTAGAATTTTAGATTTGGAGATTTTACCACTTAGAAGCAGGAATGTCGTTCCGACTTTACTGTCGTCTTCCTTCAACCAGCGAGCTATGTCGGGCAGGTGGGCCCATTTGTCGCCGGTGCTGTTTAGCTTTCGCAGAACTCTGTGCCCTATCAGTAGCAACAACAGCTTAGCGCAAAGTTCTACGTGATGCCTAGTGTCGCCGCAACTTGGGCTCGTCCCTGTTCGCATCTTAACGCTCGCTTTAAGATTGCTATTATATACCGTACTATTAGATGGAGAAGAGATTCAACTGCGACGCAATGGATTTTTCAAATCTGGCTTGAATTTTATCAGTATTCTATCTTTTATAAATTTACAATTTTATAAATTAATAAGCACATTATTACAATTTTCACATTTATCTAAAATTTATAGATACTTATAGATACTTATTAAAAGTACAATTTAATTTTTCTCGAGACATCTAAAAACGTCTACATAACTAATATATTGTTTTCTGCTTGTTCCATATGAAAAGTATATGATAACGTATATGTATGGTATAATTTCTGAAAAACGTATACGAATCAACTACCGATCCTCTCATAAACAAATAATATGTTCAGTGTTTGATTTGAATTTCCTTTAGATCAGTGTAAAAAAGAAAGATTCTACTCACAATCGACGGTATGCGAACAATCTTGTGGAACAACGATAGAGAAGGTATACGATCGTACTAGTCCAGAAGAAGTACCACGTCTGATGCTCCTCCTCTATGAAACTGCTGCCAGCGAGGCTCGCTATGTGCAATAACGTGCCAATTTGAAACATTCCGCGTATCTTTGGTCTCTTCGTAAACTATAATCAATTGAAAATTAAAATATCACAATGGGGATAATATTTATTTCGAAGGAAACTTTATTCAAATTTTAAAAATCCTAAAATGTAATACAAATTTTGCCTACAGAAGTAATTATAAGAATAATTCTCTTCGGATATTAAAACATTTACTAGCATTCCCGTTTTAATTTAAAATATATAAATAAATCTCTGATTTGTTTGAGATTATGTAGTTATTTATCGCGCAAGAAATACTTCTGTTTAAACTAATAATAAATTTTTATTATCTTTCGCGGAAAATTAAATAATTATTGATTCTCACCTCCATCAAAGACAAGTCGCTATTTATACAAAGATCACAATTAATATACAAAATGCTAATAATTACGAGGAACAATAGAGCATTAAGCATACTCGTAGAGTAGAAAGAGATCATGCTTTTAGAACTGTAAAAATAATACACTCCTAGACACAAGGAAAATCGCACCAAGAAAAACGATGCAGTCTTTTTATATGTAGTCCAAACAATGGTTTGCACGAAAAATAAAATGATGAGTATCTGAAAAGAAAAAAGAATAAAGTAAAAAAGAGTATCTTCAAGTTCCTTGATTTAAAGCAAAAGAGATTATATTTATTTACAGAGCATGTTATACTTGTTCGACACCTTAACTTCGATATAAATGAATACTCTTGAATATAATTTTTTTTTAAATACTTGGAAACTTTCAAGATTATATTATCCCGAGTTTAACTCACTTGGCACAGTAAAAGCACGGCAATGACCATCGGACAAAAGTCGTACATGATTATGCTACTGATTAGAGTATCCTTCATTTCCCTAAGAATCGCATTATAAGACGAGACGATATTCTCGACTGTCCCACTCTGTGTCTCGCTCGTGTTCAACCAGACGGCATGTAGATTCACGGCGTCCAAATACTTTTGATATACATCTGAAAAATACCAAATCCCTCTATCACCGTTAATTCGTGATATTCTAGAGATATATCAAATATAAGATTCTAGAGATATATCAAAATATAAGATTGTAAAAGACGCTACTTGTAAAAGGAAACGTAAGTAAAACGGCAATCCCGGCGTTAAATATAAACAAAGATAATAGTAAAGTAATAATGCATAATTTTTCTTAATTTGTTAAAGTTTTAAAAAGTTTCAGCGGGACGTAATGATTTTTTGCCATTGCAAGGTAATAAAATAATAATGAAAAGGAAAGTATGATGATATTTAGCTACGAGCTAATTCTCCATTACACTTGTCAATTTTACTTTTTAATATACTTTTTAATATACCAGAATACACAAAAAGAGTAAATAAAAGAGTAAATTTTCCAAATTTCAAAGACTTTTTAAAGCTCTATGTAGTAATATACATATGAAAAAAAAATCTATCGGATATTCCTACTTATGTTTTTATATACATTTTCGATTTTCAAGTTTTTAGATTTTTCAGAATTCTTAAATCTCTCACATCATTAACCCCTTGACTGTGAAGTACGTGTATACATGTACTCGCTTAGGTGGGCTCAGACTGCAGAGTACGTGTATACACGTACTGAAGAAAAATTCAATAACAATTGAATAAATCAATGGATTTTCATGAAACTTTCATGAAACTACTAAAGGCTTTTAAGAACCGCTGAATATAAATTTGAGGTTAAAATTCAAAAATTCAAAATGATGGATTCAATATGGCGAATCAAAAAATGCTGAAGAATTAAAATAACTTCTAGATTTTCATAAAACTTAAAAGGGTGTTTTGGATCTCTAAATATGAATTTCACGAAATAATTTTGTTATTGTGCCTTTATGTCGTTTTATACAAATCCACACATATCCATACATGCCCGTACTACCCTGCATATATGCAAGATCTCTAATTTCAAGTGTCTGTAGCTCGGAAAATATAATTTTTCAGGGCTTGTGCCCATGAACATTTTTTATCTACGTATTAAGAACTCACATTTGGCAAAGTTTCAGCCAAGTTGACCGAGACCGGATTTCCATTTTCTGCTAGGTTTTTTGGCCGCCATATTGAATTTTCTAATTTTGACCTCAAATTTGTTTTTAGTGGTATCAACAACTCTATACACAAAGTTTCATGAAAAATCTTCCATTAGAACGCCCTGCACATTTTGGGTCCACTTTGTGATTTTGCTCTCCACAGTGAAGGGGTTAAATTTCTTTTTCCTTGATTTTTAGAAATTTAAAAAATTTCTAAACTGAACTTGGGTGTCATTTTCTCGCTACCTTCATCTGCATATCTAAATATATCCTTTAACGTTATTCCGCAAATAATTCTAATAAGACAAATGCTCACGTTCAATTTGCGACTCGCGATGCGCGAGTTTTCGGAAACGGTTAAACACCTGCCTCGAGTTGTAATAGAGGAGAAAGAGCCATTTAGCATCGTCGAGATCATAGATACTGTCCAGGAACACAGAGCCGAGATTTGTGGAAGGAATAGGTAATCCAAGGACGGTCGACAACGTCGCTGCAACATCGAGTTGTTCGATTTCAATCGATCCACCGTTATCCTGACGCGAACAGCGAGTTCCTCCTATTGTAATAAACGGCACTGTCGTCTCTTGTGGCGTCGAGCCGCCATGGCCACCCGAGTCCTTCATCCCATGATCGCCACAGACGATGAAAAGCGCAGGTACTCCATCATTATTCTAAAAATGATAAATTGCAAATGAATATGAAGAAGCTGCAGAATTTTAGTAAATTCTCCAAATAAAATGGGATAATTTCCATATTCGTTAAATTTCATACATAGTATATAAATGTAGGATATTATTATGGAGGATATTCTGAAAGAAGAAAAGATTAGGAAGCAGAGATGAGGACAGTTTCTCAAACACTGACCCAATCCTGTATTCTCTGGGCTATTTGAGCAACAATCTCATCCATTTCTTGTAGTTTGGGTTTAATCGAAGCGCCAAACGGACCTTCAACATGACCAATGTGATCTAGCCCAAGATAATGGAGAATCATCACAGTCCAGTCGTCATGATTCAACTCGTCTCCTATGTGTCGAGTCACATTATTATCTACCTGTTTAAACCCATTTAAAACCATTTAACATGCAGTGTTACTTTCAAGAGTAATCTTATCTTGTAAAAATAAGTGATACGAAATACAGAGAAGGAAAGAAAGCTAGTTATCGTTTCGCACCATATACCAATCTATAGAATTACCTCTGTGAAGTCGGTAACAAAAAATGAAGTAGTACCATCGTGACGATGAAATATATGAGGAAACAGAGAAAGCCAAGTGTCGTCTCCATAAAACACTAATCTGTGCCCGTGCTTCTGTGCTTGAAGCAATAAATTGTCACTGTGTAAAGGTTTACTCCCAAAATTTAGTACTACATCTATAAAGTTTGGCACTGTACCGGTCATCATTGCCTGTATCGATAAGTTTTAAGGTTCATACAAAGCTCATACGAGTAGTTTCGAACAATGTGCTAGCAAAGTGATCGCAACGCATACTTTTATTCTAGGCATCGTTACTGTCGGCGATTGTAACTTGGCCCGTAGCAAGCATCCGGGAGAGTTTGCTAGTAGATTCGTCGTCAACGGCATGGCGGCTTTCCCCGTTGGACCCGCGACAAAATCCCATCTTAGCCCGTCGATCACCATGACGATCAATTTCTTTACCATCGGCCTGTACAACGCGTGTCTCTTTACACTGAACAGCGAAACAAACATGACAATATACAATTTATTCTGCGTGTGTAAATCAGCCATTCTTCTTGCCAAGCAGAGCCTTATTTTTACCTCAAGTTACCGATGTATCCCGGAACATCTGATCGCGAGGCGATTGTCGCGGCATTATGATCGACCGTCGGGCGGAAGAAACCATACAGGAACAGAGCAATGGAAATCGGTGTAATCAGCAAGACGTAAAGTAACAATAAGTTCTGTCCAGGCATTATAGTATACACTTGCGACTAAGACAGCTGAGAGGGCTGAGAGCTGAGGGGACCATGAGCCAGGATATTGTTAGGTTAGGTTGTGATCGGACAATGCCGGCATGCGCGGCACGTGATGCTATTTTGAATTACTTCAACCGTGTTTGGTTTAATGGTAATGGTCGCCACTTACTTTTACTGGAAAGTAAGAAAAGATGTTCCCAGAAGTCAGCTCTCTGTCGCCGCTCCCTGTATTTTAGTAGATTTATATCCATCCAGCGCTCCTTCAATAAGTGTACGTCTCACCTGAAGACGTGATAGGTAGCACAATAAAAGTTTAATTAACAGTTTGAAAATTTATAAATGTTGTATTTTCCACTTTAGAATGTACAATGTTCACATTTCACAATTTGTCGTCGTATTTCATTTATTATAAATTTTTAAGAGCCAAAGTATAAAATCCGGCTCTGTACGACCTTTCGTAATTATGTAAAGAATATATAAAAAAATATTTCACGAAGGATTATGACTTATTTTAGGCTACATATGAAAACTGCTAATGCAGTGAAATTGGCCAATGGCTATGCTGGTCCTAACGGAATTAATCGGCGATTGGATTAACTGGAGCTAGGAGAAGCAATTTCAGAGTTTGGCCGTCACTCCTGTCGACTCTTAATCAAGGTAAGTATTTACATGTATAGAATTTTTATTAATCAACATCCTCGCTATTCAATCTATCTTTGGTTTCAGGTGAGCTACTTTGCCGTTCCCGATATAGTAAGTAAAATAAAATTAAGTATAAAATGCTTTCTATATTTGCACATACAATCATCTTTTATCATGCATGCCCATTCTCACACTCTCATACTTCTCGCAACGCTACTCGCATTCGCGTCTACGAAATTTTCTTAATAAATCGTCTCGATCGCCTTTACGACGCCTTGTCGCTATCGCGCATCGACCTATACTTAAAATAATATAACAAATGAAATATATCGAAATAATATAAAACAAAATAATCATATTACTTGCTATTAATACCTTATTAATGCAATCACGCAATTCTAATCTTTTCACTGCTGCTAATGCGTACGAGACTATTCCCTGTATGTCTCTATGTAACATAAAATTAAAATAAAACAAAATACATTTAATTATCACACCGAATAAATATGATTTTTTATATCTCGCAATCTAAATAACATAAAATCTACTTTAAATTTATGTCGGAATATTAAAATGACTTTTAAGATAAAATCTCCGTATGAAATACGCTTTTATGTATAATTCACGTTGCACTTTTTGATACACGCGATTACACTCTTTCCCTCTTACGGGATTACACTTTGCTGCACCTTCGCGTACAATCGTTTCTAATTTGTCTCTAATATTAATTTTCTTTGCGCAGACAATCCTCCGCCTTTGTTTCGTTATCCGGCTTGGTCGTGGTGGACTCCGCCTCGTTGACGAGCTTCGACGCGTCCTCGCTCGCACCAGGAGTTGGCCCCGGCTCTCGCTGCTACATCGACTCTCTCGGTTTGGCCCCGCTCGCATCTCCTCGCTGCTCACAGGCCTCCAGTACGTCCCCTGACTTTAACATCGTCCTCAGCGACTTTACTTGTAAAATCGGTATAACAATCGGTTTCGTCCTCCTCGCCATTTTGTCGGGAGAATGTAATTCTTTCGATAAAATGTTATCCTTTGAACCGACTGTTATGCGCGAATCTTCCGACGTGTCGTAATTGTCTTCGTCATCAATTATCTCTCTGGTCCGTTTGAATGATTTCCGGGCTGCCTTTCGCTCGGGGCGTTCATATTTAATTATCTTGAATGTGGCACTTCTTTTCGGTTTGTCCGCCGTTGATTTTCTTTCAGCAGACTTCTTTTCCTTTGCTTTCGGCATCTCCGACGAACATGCCTCCAAAGTAGATTCCTTCTGCATCTCCATCGGTTTTATAATTCGATTCTCGGAATTATCCTTTTTCAAGATCGCTGACTGTGTTTGATGGTTATGTGGAATATTTTCACTATTGTTTTCTTCCACGAGTCCTGCCGCAATACTCATCTCTTCGCCTCGCCATGTACAAACAGTCCGGAATGTCGTCTTGTCGACAATGTCCTTCCTTCCTCGGTTTCTAATCGCCGTCAGCGTGGTTACATCGGTTGCCAACGGTTCCCTCATCTCTGCGTCGTCCAGGGTTATCGGCTGGTGTAGGAACGTTCTCCTACCGCGGCTTTTCTGGATACTCTCAATAACCTCCATCACTTTTTTGTCGTCCGGCACTTCGTTATCCGACTCGTGATCACTAATCTCCAGATCTGATCCGCTATGTGGCGATAAATTTTCTACCGCCACTCGCATGGTATCGACTCTAGCTTTGATCTCGGCATATCTCTTTTGCCGCCGAACTTCTTTTCTTAAGATTTTATATAATCTTTGTTGTTCTTCTCGCAAGTTCGCCATGGTCTCGCTCGATTGCTTTGTGGCTAACGACTGCGACTGACGCAATACCCGTGTTGCCATCTGCTTCTCTATCGCATCTCGTGTCCCCACTTGCTCGTCTCGTTCGCGCTGTTCTATTGGCTCACGTAGACACGTGATTTCGGCGCTGTCGCCGCCGTTTTCCATGTGCATGTTGGTGACACTTTTATCCGGGATCACATTCATCGTCAATTTCCTGCACTTTATCGTACCGCGATATGCACTCACGGATTTTAGTTTTAACACTTCGAATAATTCGTTTCTTCGAATATTCGTATCATTTGTCACGTGATTTATTAAATCTTTAACGACATTAGTCTGTTCGTTCGCGTAGAGTGTCACTTTCTCGCACGAATCGTTACTATCGAACTTACTCACGCACTCGGTCTCGATTGGATGTCGCGCTCGCAGGTCCGGCGATGACAGCGGACTTTGACAGGTCATCTCAGTAACGTCCACCGTTGCACTTTCGTCAGTCTGTTGCACCCGCTCGCACAGTCCTTGCCAATTACGATTTTTATAATACACGTAGCTATTGACCACTCGCGTATTTCGGTCCAAAATTACATCTTTTATTGTCAATTTGTCTTTTTCGCTGAGTTCATTTTTCGCGCATTCGCGATTTGTTTCGTCGACTTTACTTTCGTCGTTCACTATGTTTTTGTAGTTTGCACGCTTTAACTTTAATTTACGCGCACTAACACTTTTATTATTTCTCGTGTTTTGATTGTTTATTAATTTTTTATTTTCTTCTGCTTTCAGGTCTTCCGGCGATGTCGTCCTTCGAATCGTCTTCCCTGTTGCAGCTATCTTCCTCGTCGACCCCCTGGTTCTTGACTCGGTAAGTATATGATAATTGTTAATCACCTCTTTGATGCTTCTTCTGACTTTCGGGTCTCGTTCTCGCTCTCGTTCTCGCATCTGCTCCACTCTTTTCTTGAATGTCACAGGCTTTGAACTTAATTTTCTTTTTTGGATTTCCTCCGCTATCATCATGCAGAGATATTGCTCCTTCTCCTCCGAAAAAGTGCAATCTTCGTCCTCGGACATCCCACTTTCTTCAGAGTTGTTTCTCGGTTTCATCGCTCCTGCGACTACTTCCTCCTCGCTATAATCGGCTTCTCGATCTTCCTCGAAGTCGTCTGGGCGATTTTGTTGTTGTTCCTCCGCTGCGTTATCTTCATAATCGGATGCACCTTCGCGTGCAATCGTTTCTAATTTGTCTCTAATATTAATTTTCTTTGCGCAGATGATCCTCCGCCTTTGTTTCGTCATCCGGCTTGGTCGTGGTGGACTCCGCCTCGTTGACGAGCTTCGACGCGTCCTCGCTCGCACCAGGAGTTGGCCCCGGCTCTCGCTGCTGCATCGGCTCTCTCGGCTTGGCCCCGCTCGCATCTCCTCGCTGCTCACAGGCCTTCAGTACGTCCTCCGACTTTGACATCGTCCTCAGCGGCTTTACTTGTTCAACCACTATAACAATCGGTTTCAAGATTAGGTTAGGATAGCCGGCTATCGAATAACCACGAGATTCGATACACTCGCGATACACGCGTACGCGATTCGATCGGGTCGAGGGTCGAAGTGCGATATCTCGACTCTCGACCGTTCCTTTAAGCCCGCGAGAGATTTCAAAAATTTACTGCCGTCTTCCGTCCTCTCTTCAGATTCGATCACGGTCAAATTAGAATTTAACGTTGTCATTTGTCTGTGAAAGCTTTTATTAAATTAATTGAATAAAAAGAAGTCGCGAACGTTGTACGTACAATACTAACAACCTTTTCCGTGTGATACATTTCATCGTATAGATACAAATAAAACAAACGTAACGACGAAATAACCAATGTAAATGCAACATTTTTTTTTAATGCAATATAAGTGCAGACAATTAAATGCATTCATGTAGTTTCAATTCACGTCAATGTGACGTCAATGTTACGCGCGAATAAAACTATCCTTTTCGTTTCGTTACCGGCAAAATAGAATAAAACGAAAGAAAGTCTCTTCATGTGTGTGTGATGAAGAGAAAAATCTGCTCTGTCGAGAAGAGTAAATGGCGTGATTTCGACGAAGGCGCGGCCAGCTTTGCCAGCCTTGGTTGTGGTTATATTGTAGAAAAGCTCGAACAAGTCTCTCCACCGATCAATAATTGGAGGCGGACTGTTTTGTCGGAGGCAGCGCCTTGCTTGCGTAGCTGGTGAGTAGCTGGAGGCTTCGTCGCGCGTGGATCATGCTTCGGTAATTCCCGAAAGCCCGTGTCCGCGGCTTTTCGCGACGGCTTTCGGATCCAAGAGGAGTGCAAGTGAGTGCTACGTGATTCGCGAAACGTCTAGTCTCTTCTCACGAGCTTCTCGAATGTTTCTCAACGCTAATTCTCTCTCTGTCTATAGGCGCCTCTCCATTCTCCGTTCTCCATCCGCGTTCTCACCTCGGATCCGCGAGCTTTACCTCTTTACATACTGAATTCGTTTTACGTTAATCTCTTATTCAGATTCTTCTGATTAGAAAAATTATTATGAAATCGTTGCTTTCAATACGCAAATCAGCAGTTTCAAGCGAATTTTATGTAAGCCATTAACGACATTGTCTAATTTCTGAGAATTTTAATTAATATTTCTTAAAATTCATTGAGAATCTCATTTTTTAATATTATGTTAACTAGTAATTGTTGAATCGTTTCAATGTTAATCCGGACCAGAAAAAATGCAAAGCACACACAACTAGATTTCTATATATTATGATTGATGAGTCATGTACACATATGTGTGTCACTTTATATGTAGTAAACGCTGCCACGTAATAAATAATGAACAATTTCAGCGGTAATGGCATCGCTGGAAGATAGTTGGAAGGAAGCTACGGAGGGCCTGGATGCCGTGGTCTGCGATTCCTGGTTCACGCGCCTGCAGGAGCTCTATTCGGAGGAGAAACGCACGTACCATAATCTAGATTCACTCAGGGAAAAGCTGAATCACTATTACGAAGTCAAAAACAATCTGAAAACGCCGCGAGCCGTCCTGCTTGCCATATTCTTTCAAAAGTGAGTGAGGCAATGAACGAAGGAAGATGTTTGAAGATGAATCGTTATTATATATCTCCCGTTGTTACTCTTACTGATGTTTAATGCACTGCAGCTACTCACTCCATGACATCTCTCTCTCTCTCGTTGCAGCTTCGAGTACGATCCTAAAGCCTTGGTCTTTAGCGAGGATAAAAATCTCGAACATTTCAATGCTTTCGCCGATGAAGCCGAAATTCCGTCGGTGAGTAAACAATTGAGAGTTTTTGTTAATTGTTCAACTATAGGTTTTAATCCTCAGCGGATATCTTTTGGCAACGTGTTCGCATTATGAAATTTGAGATTATTTGAGAGTATAGAGAGAGAGAGAGAATATAGAAGAAGGAATGTTATATAAAAGTATTGAAAAATAAAAGTGCAAAGAAAAAAGACAATTTTAATCGTCTCGAGATCTGTCAACATATTGGCGTCGAATAAAAACGAGATGAAAAATCCAATTTCTATTAATCATATATTTACGAAATTGATCCGAGTAATTAAAATAATAATTGCAGGACGCGGAGCTCCGAGAAGAGACTTGTGCTCTGCTCAAAGTAGCGGCGACTCACAGTACGGAGGCGCACAAGGTGGGCGGTGCCTTCGGCAGTGAGGACGCTCACTACTTCCTGGACCTGGATATGGCAGTACTCGGTTCCCCGCCGGACAGTTACGCCGAGTACAGAGAGCGAATACGCGGGGAGTATTCTTTTCTCAGCGAGCCCATGTACACGGCACTGCGATTGAAGGTGAGATCCTAAAGTCGAAACGGCAGAAAAACCGTCTCTTGACAAAATTCAATCAGACGAATATTAGACAAGAAAATACGAAATCAATGCTTTTTAACATAAAACAAAACTATGGTATTTTTCAAAATTGTCTACAAGACATTTAGTTATCCAAAAGTAATTATCCAGATAATCTTTGAAGAGAAACGTTGAGAGAGTGAGAGAGTATTGACAGCGGAACCGAGTGATAATATCCACGTTACATCTTTCTTTTCTTCTAGATTTTTAAAAATTATCTGGAAATAGGAAAGAATCGAAAAATGTTAAGTAGATTAGACGATTAGGAGTGATTACGTTTCTCTCACGACGCTCTCAACCTATAATGTTTAATCTTAGGTGTTGCAGAACTTTCTACAGATCCCAAATATCTTCGCCACTGTAGAATTTCGCGACAAGCTGGAGGAGCAGGCGCGCCAGAACATACAAGCGGAGGTGGAGATGCTGTCTTAGAGATGCTCTTTCGATGCTTTGCTTTCGTTGAACATGGTTCGCGCTTTACGCACTCGACTCGTCTTCGAGTACGATCCACCGGAACCGTTCTCGCCGAAAGTTTCCGTCAAAGAGTCGATGGTGCGAAAAATTTTAGACGCCTACCTCACACACATACACACACACACGCGCGCGCGCGCATGCACACGCATACACCGACGCGCCGTCATCACCGGTTCTACAGAAATCTAAAACTACTAAATGCAAATCTTTTCCGACCGACCGAAGGAAAAGATATTAAAATATCGCCTTCTCTTCGCGCTGTTTTTTCATAAACATCAGAGTTTATATACGTGTTTACGCACAATCGTTAATCATTCTGTGTCCATTCTGCGTAAGCATTCCCAGCTGATTTATTGCAAATTTTAATTTAAGTAACTACGTTGCTTCAAATTCAATTCGATTAAGGTTTCAATTAATAAACACTTGTAATTACAAGTATTCATGTTATGTAGACGAGAGAAAAATGATTGTAAGAATTATAAATATTATAATTATAAATAATAAATATGTGTACATATGTGTATTATTTCGGAGACTAGTGATAATTTAATTCAATAATTGTTCGACTGTCAAAACTGTCTTTCTCTTGTGATCTTGCACATTGAAATTTTGGAAAATAATGACCGTGCGTTCATCGTGCATCGCTTTAGGATTTGTGAATGAAATTGACGTATCGATAAATACATATAAATATCAGTATATTTTAGAGAATGCATATCTTCACCGCATTATTGTAAAAACAGATGAAAAGTGATTCGACTCAAAATCAGGAGGGACGTGCACGTCTCGAAACAAAATTTTCATGTTTCCTGCGTCCCTGATGAAAATCCTTCGAAACAACGGAATATTATTATTGGAATGTTTCTCTCGGAAATAAATCTACAAAGTATCGCTAAAGATTTCAAAAGAATTTGAGAAGCTGCAGCCTACGTCGCATCCACAAATCCTTTTCGAAGCAAGCAGCTTATATTCCCTTGATTCTGGCAACGTATTGCTGGCGTAATATATTTTCCGCGAGCATTGATAAGCATAAAAATTGATTACCACCGCAACGTGCAAAAAGCATGTCTTAAGGCCCGTACTCGAGATGTTAACTGAGAGAGAGAGAGAGAGAGAGAGAAGCAATCGTTAAAAGATAATATTAAGATGCAATGTTTTCTGAAGTTTACGATTAAGAAAATTGCTGGTGGAAATATTACAAAATAATATTAAATACAATGTACCATGAAATAAAGATGATTATTAAGTACGTTTGCCTGTGTAATATATAACAATACATTATATACGCCTATAATAAAATAAATTTAAAGAGAGGACCCCGCACAATAGCGTTATCATTGACTCGACCTAAGAGAAATCAAGAATTCTTTCTAAATCCTACAAAATCATACGTAATAAAATGTTTTAAAAATTCTATAAAAATGTTGATAATGAGGGAAAGGGAGAAGGGAGAAATGTTCGGGCGGCGGTGAGAACAATTTTCATAGATATTCTGTATTGTCAGGAAGGTTTTATATATATATTCTCCTAAAACACATTTTCAAATAAGTTTAAACAAATTAAATTTTTCGCTTAATTAATTTAGTGAGTCGTTTTATATTCTTGAGTCCCTCCCATATTTTTTTCCCTGCATTTTTATGGGATGTTCACGGATCTGATTCAATTTTAAACACTCTTCTTAAATTTCTTATAGCATTTTGTTATTATGTTGCAAATATATTTATTACTGCTCCAGTCGATCGAGCTCCGCGACATTTCTAAGTGACTGTCATTTACCTTAGATACACACGTCCTTGCAAAGATTAGTCAGTCGGCTCATTGTTACAAAAAATTGGGAGAATTTTTCACAGAATACTAAAGGGATTCATTTTGATTTCAATACATATGACTTGATATTTATTTCCTATGAAGAATTGTGCAAATGTTACAATACTGATACGTTGGAAGAAGATTAATAAAACAATTGAGAGATTTCTTTCACCGCTGTTATTAAATTGCTATTTTTTAACAGATATAATACTGTTATTATATTTGTATTATTACTTGTAACATTCTTAATTAATAAGTCTTTTCATTAATCTAATATGTATTGTTTCAATTTAGACCGCAAAGTAATGAACTATCGACAGCATGAAAGCCTTTATAAAAGGAGCCTTCGACATTAGCCTCACTTGGTCGCAGGTAATGTTAGCAAACCGGAAGCCGTATTGTCTCTAAGAATACACAGAGTGAGTGAAGTGATGATTCAGAGGATCATTGTCCGCGAGAGACTAAAAGTTTCAATCAAAATTTCTCTCTAGAAGAAACATAAAAAATATTGCGTGAAAAAATAAACACAGATAAACACTTTTATTGGTGTGTATCTTGTAGTTTGAATCGATGGACATACAACAAACGCGGACGGTCAAGCCACCTCGGAAGGAGCTTTGCCCAGTGAGAAATGATGATTGAAAAGACATCGAATCAACGAATAAGTAGGCCAATGCCTTTTCGACGAAAAAGACATTGAATTTATATCGATTCGACATTGATTTGACCAACTACTTCTCACTGGGTGAGTAACGCGTCGATCGAACTTGAAGTAGTACCGATTGCCAGTGATACTTTTTCGAAGGTAACAAATTAAAAGCTTCCTCTTTCATTAAAGTCCACTTCAAGTATTGACACGGTGTTTTAAAATTCTATTCGTAATTTTGCGCATACCGTGCGATACATAAGAAACGTAAGTATTTTAAAGGACTATTCGTAAGTACTCTAAAATATTCTCTAAGGATATATCAGGAATACACTCTCGATTAATTGTCAATATTTCCTTTTTTTATTTTACATCTAAAACGCATCGCGACGTAAATTAAATTAGGAAACGACAGTACGAATATTTCTCACATCTCACCCGCTTGAAATAGCCATGCGCGACTTGCGAGTCTTGGAAAAGTATGGACAGATGCGTTTATTAACGGCCCGGAAATGACAAAAGTCTGGACCACGGTCAGTTGGTGTTTGGGCGTCTCTCGAACAACATCAGCAAAGGTGAATACTGACAATCAGTCAGCGAGCGATCGTTCTCAATCGGTTCTCAAAACGTTCAATCATCCTCCCAGTTATAATCAATTGCAAATTATTAATAGCAATTTCTCCTTGTAATCTAACAATAAGTAATGATTTTAGAGGATGTGTTTCTATTTTACGAAACGTGTAGCTTCGAGAGAGCCTTGCATCTGAACGAATCGTCGCCCTGGTGCAACGTGTTCACCGATGACAAAATTCGAGTTCTCGAATACGGAGGTGATCTCTATTATTACTATCGCTTCGGTCCAGGACAAGAGATCAATAGCAAGCTCGGGTGTTATGCTATTCGGGACATATTCTTTTTCCATTCGTTTTTATATAATTTTAATATGTATGTATAATACACTCTCTAGCATATATGTATTTCGAAATATTTTCATGTTAGATGCGACACTTCCTCTAAGATTGCCTTCTACTTAAATGAGAATCCCTTGACCCTCGAAGGCTGCGAGAACGGAATTTGCGATCGGGCGCAGCTGAAGAAGAAGTTGAGTGCAACGCGAAAGTTTATCAGAAAAAGATGTGACAAAAAATAAGTAAATCAATGTGACGATCTTTCCATTTTTCTTTTTTTATCTTTTCATGCAAAACCTTATTGTTAGATACTTTACAGCAAAAGTGAAACACAATTGAAAAGTTGCGAGATACACGAGGAAAACAGTAATTGTACAGAGATTTCATTACACATTCTCGGCTTCGCTTTAAATCGCTTTAAAATACAAGTATTTTAAATACAAGTAGAACAAAATAACAAAGGAAACTCTTTCGAATCGCTTTCAACCTGTCTTAAATTTAAACAAGAAGGTTAAACTAAAACATGCACGAGTTCTAAATCGTATCGCGGTTAAACACAATAAACACTTGTGTTTGATCAATAAAGATAATATAGACGAAAGATCTGTTCTAATTAATCAGCCTTCAGCCTTTCCAGCTGAGCTCTTTCCGCGCTGAATGACGTGTCTGAGTTTCCGCGCAATTATTGCGTATTCCTCTACGCAATTTTTCGAGGCGATCCTTAATCATACTTGTTAATTTTGCAAAAGCCCATCTACCTAAATGGGATGAACGTGGAAAGGGAGCTGCGACGCGGTCCCTAACCAGGTCGCGCTAACTCACGCGACGGCGACGGGTCGAAAAGATCGCGTGACGCATGTTTGAACATAAGACACCAGGCACCGGTCTAGGTTTCTAGGTGCTGCCAGTTACCTAGGAGGCAACGAGGGCTCGAGTGGCTCGACGACCTCGCGCGGCAGTGCCACACGAACCGCCGCGCCGCGACGAACGGCGGCTTGAACGCTACCATCACGATCGCGAAGGTGCGCACACTTACATTGTTTATCGCAGAGGCAGTTTATATCCTCTCGCCGGTCAATACGCTCGTACATACATACGTCGTCGCACGTTCCAAACAGGCGTCGTCAAGTCGCCCGTCGATCGCGACCGCGCCCTGTCCCGCTTTTCGCGAATTTTCCAGTTCCCGAGAGAGGTCAATCTTCGAAATCTGTGAGCCTCTATCTCTTCAGCGTATTCTTCCAGAGACTCTCTCTCTCTCTTTCTCTCTCTTTATTCTTCTTGGAGACTTGTCGGTGGTCACACAAGCACTCCTGAATCTCGTACGTATGCGATCAATCTGAATTGTCAATTTGATTGGTCGCTTCGTTTGTTAATTATGTCCTCTACGCGCATTTTATTAATTGCGTTTTTTTATAAATTAAGTAACGGATATTAATACTATTTAAATAATAACTACCAATGATATTTACCTCAGATATTTAACATTCAAAGATAGAAGCATTAGTTTGTGAAAAAATGGGTCGAAGAATTTAGGGCGTGTATTAGGAGAATACATTAACGAAGATAAATAAGATATATCCGGTTAAGGTGTGTCCGCGTATCAATCTTAATAAATCAATCTTGATAGAAATGAGATGAAGCGAAAATTGTTTGATGTTTATTTCGAGTCACGCTTTTTTTCCATGTTCCTCGTGTCTGTGCCACATGTAAGATCGTAAATTTGTGCCGAAAGGGAAGATGAACATATACGTTACTTTCTTTCTTTGTTAGAATTGGAAACAAAATTTGAAGGTAATCGTGAAGATATCTATTTGTATTTATTTTAGAATCTCTTAAACTTAAACTTTTAATCATAAATGCCTGAAAGTGCGAATGCTAGAGACAAGTGTTTTACGATTGAATATACTTAAAATCTTCAGAATTTCTCGCCTCTTTTATTTTTTCGATATCATCAGCTATCGAAAATTTTTAATAAATTAGTCGCAACATCTCCCTATTGTACCTTAATGTTGCCTATATGAAAATGAGATGAGAATCTCATATTTTATTTAGAATTCTCCGAACGCTACAATTCTTAGATCCTTAGGCAAGACGCGCGAAATTAATCCGGAAACGCTCGATTCGCGATTCGACCTTAGAGTTAACGTATAAAATTACCATATCACGCTTCAACGCATGCGAGAGATGATGATTTAATTCGCACGCCGGATTAAATATTGCGTGATGAATCGTCTCTCTCTCTCTCTCTCTCATGTGTGCGCGTGATCAGGATTTCGCGAATCCTCGCAACTTGGCGCGCGAAAGTGCGCCGCGAGTTTGCTTTCGACGTCGCGCAATTCAAGGATCGCCGATCAAGCTGCCGCTTCGATATCGAGCGGTTTTCACTGGAAACGAATAAACACGCGCGCAAAATGTGAATAATTACCGTTACACTCCTGCTCCAAGAACCGTCGAGCGTGACCAGCGTCGTCGTCCTACTTTCGTGAACAATTGTCGCGAATGCGCACCGTCTATCGTTCCGACATTTATTACTGTACGTGATGTCCCGCAATCGGCAGGGAATCCCTCTGGAGAACGCTCGACTTGATCGAAAACAAAAAAAGAAAAACATGCTCGAATAATCTGCATCGCAGAATAAAATTTCACGAGGCGGAAAGCCAAGAGAGATTAAAAAAACAATTTGCAAATAATTCTAAAGGAATGACTATAGGGCAAAGAGATTCGAAAAGTAAGACAATAAAATGATTGTTTCTCGGAATTTAAAAAGAGATACATAAGAGACAACCTCAAGGAGATCCTTGACGATCATTTGCAGAATCTATCAAATGATGAAAAATTAATGAATAAAAAATTGATGAAAGATCTTTCGAACGCATGTGAACTTGATCAACTTTTTTGTATTTATGGACGCGACGCGACTTTTCGATTATCTCGTGACGATTTTTATTGTTACGCTGGTGAGCGTTTGCGATTTGCTGTTTGCTCATAAAACGACATAATAATCGCATCGCGTAGTTGACAATTCTTTCCTGTCATTGTGGCAAACGTCCTCTCTCTCTCTCTCTCTCTCTCTCTCTCTCGAATCGCGCGCGTCAGCTGTATCTGCGTTGCACATTCCTGTCATTATTTGTCCATTGCGGCTGCAACTTCTTCTATAGGAATATTCATGTTTCCGTGATCTGAGCCATGCGCCTTTTTAAAGTAGAATATCGTCAATAATATATTCTAATATATTCTAATATACTATATCGAGATCGGCGCATAGCGGTTTAAAAATATTAAGATTTTCCATTAAAAGTTCTTATCTTTCATACGTAGTATCCGTTTCTTGGCGCTTGATTATCTTCTCTCAGTCTTTCCTCAGCTGTCAATCATTTGAGGCTTCTTGTTTTTTTCTTGATAATGATTTTAAATCTCTCTTTTCGATTTTCAATTTTTTCGTCTTGAAACAATTGATCTCAATCGATGGACGAATCATTAAATTTTAATCTTATTCCAAGTTACTAGTCAAATGTTCCCCAATCAGTCAATCAGGCATTAGACTAATCTGTAGCAATTTTTCTCTTATTGTTTAAGGTTCAACGTCAAAGGTTGAACTGTTGAAATGTCGCCGGATTATTGGAGAATTCACCATGTTGAGGAACAGAAAAAAAGTACTTTGCGCGCGCGAGTACAAGTCTCTTACAAATCCTTCCATAATGTAATATATAAGACATATAATGTAAACGCTCTCTTATAATATTAGATCTAATTATATTTTTCTCTCGAAATAACTTGTTTATAATAAATGGCAAATATTTTTCCTCATACGCTATCGTCCAAGCAATGCTTGAGGCAGCGGGCGTGTAATGGATTTCGCATTGAAACAAGATTGCAGCCGATGTCAGAGACAGAAAGAAAGAGAGAGAGAGAGAGAGACGGTGATGGCACTTGCATGGTACTTGCGAACGACGAAGAAATTAAGCATAAGTAGGCCAAGTATGCGGCATGGCAGTCGCGTAAGAAGCGAAAGAACAAGTCTCCGCTAATCGCGCCGTTGCCAATTACATTATCAACTATTACGTTCAGTCTATTTCTGGATCGAGTGAGGCTCACAAGATCCCGAAGACGGCTGTACCAAGGAGTTCCTTCTCTCGTCGAGGCCCTGAAACCGGTTTCTCCCGGCACGTACATACGTACATCATTGTGCAAGCGACGCACGCCACGTAATTTTACTATCGCGCGCCTCTCTTTCACGACAGCCTTGGCCTTCGCGTTGTCATCTAACATCACGGAAGTTGGATCCTCCGAGAATCTTTTGAATCGCTTTCAAAGTCAGAAACTCTGATCTTCTTGTGACGAGTTTGCAGCGTTTGACTTGATTTAAAAGAGTCGAAATGTCAAAGCCAAGAGATGAAGGAGATGAAAAAGGATTTTGATTAAATTTAAAGCCGAACTCGTAAGCCGTATCTCGTAAGGTCTCGTAAGGTTTCACCCGTTATCGTCTTGCCGCTAATTTCGCGCGTTAATCGGCTCGCGCCGGTAGTCGCTCGCTGGTCTCGGCTGGTCTCGCGGCGCGAACGAGCAGGACGAGTGCAAAGCAAACGCTTCCGGTTATGTAATCCAGCCAGAGCTACACGTTACGCTAGCTCTCCTCGAGTTGGTAATAAGTGAACACATTCCGTGATGTCGTCAGCCAGCGTCAGCCAGCGGCGAAATGTAGGTTTACGACGCGCATCCACGAAACGCGCGAAAGAAAACGCTTGGCGCTTTTCCGCCAAGAGAGACCTGGAAATCCCCCCATGGCTCCTGCACGCTCCACCCTACCGTCAGCGGTCACGCGAGAAATTAATTAATTAACCGTCTCGCATATTTTATGAAACTATTATATCTAAGCGCTATTATATCTAAGCATGCATATGCATTGTACCGTGCAAAACTTGCAAAACTTGCAAAACTTGCAACGTTGTAATAGATAACGAATTATATTGTATGGATGACACTGCGATGATTTCTATCCGCGCGGTCAGCCGCGGATCAACAGGTGTAGAAACGTGGCGCACATCTACTCGAGTTACCCTTATCACTATTATCGTTTTATATTTATTCCTCTTGTGTTCCGCGCAGGACTCTCAGCGCGGCGACTCTCGCTGTACATATAATGTCCGCATTGTTGGTATTGTTGATCGCGTCGCTTCTGGCCACCCCGAGCGTTCACGTGCTCGGCCGCGATGCCGATTTCTGCTTCGCGGACGAGGATGAACCGTATCTGTACATGGGCACCAAGACCGCGTACCACTTTGTTCACGGCGGCAAGATCCGCTTTCAGACAGTGCCGAGTAAGTATCGAAGGATCGGCCGTAAATAAAAGATGTTTCTAGAATTAACTTTTAGTATTAATACGGTCATCGATCAGACAATTCATTGCTACTTTTGACCTAGTAGTAGTAGTATTTCAAGCACGTCGAGAATACGTTTCTTTGCTTTGCTGCTGCTTTGATTACACACGACACACGATGATGAAAGATAAACGTGTAATGATAAATATTACCTGAATAATATTCAACAGACTGCCGACCGGTGCAAATCTGGATTAACTTTTAGTATTAATACGGTCATCGATCAGACAATTCATTGCTACTTTTGACCTAGTAGTAGTAGTATTTCAAGCACGTCGAGAATACGTTTCTTTGCTTTGCTGCTGCTTTGATTACACACGACACACGATGATGAAAGATAAATGTGTAATGATAAATATTACCTGAATAATATTCAACAGACTGCCGACCGGTGCAAATCTGGATGCTCGCGGCACACGGTACCCGTTGCCCGACCATGCACGAGATCGACAAGATCGTCTCTTTAACTAATCTCAAAGAACAGATCATGAAGAATCACGAAGAGCGCAGAGGTAAAACAACTTTACTCTCTACTTTTCATACTTCTTACGACTTACGTAAAGTAAGTTAACTTTCTCTTTTTCTTCTTTTACATCGCCGTGTACAAAATTAATTCTTTTTAGTCTCTCTCTTATTTAATATATCGTGTTAACACCGTTATACATCGATACGTATAATGTTATAATATATCTGTAAATATCTATCGATCATAAAACTTCGTTTCGATTAAATTGAAACTTTTGGAATTCGGTACGCATCGCGCACGTACACCGACTCAATGTTTGTTTTCGCAGACGTGCGAGAACTAGGCAAAGTGAGAATTAGGCAAAATACGACAATACGGTTTAAACTATCACGTTGCGCGTCAACAATTTTCTTCATCTGAAGACTCTCGAAATATGTCGTTTCTCGTGCAGAGGGTTACATGTGCAATCGAGATCTGGAGAACCTGCGAAGATGGAAGCCGGACGAATATTTGTCGCCGCAACGAGCGGAGATCCTGACGCCACAAGGGGTAGAGGACATGAAGCTATTGGCGAGAAGGTTGCAGAGCAATTTCCCAGAGCTGTTGCAGCCCAATATGTACAACATTACATCCA
Source organism: Tetramorium parvispinum (assembly GCA_011638315.1). NCBI lineage: Eukaryota > Metazoa > Arthropoda > Insecta > Hymenoptera > Formicidae > Tetramorium > Tetramorium parvispinum. Next base: position 21,769 of record VBVR01002213.1, read on the forward strand.
ACAATTACAAGGTATTTCTTGACAATCGCTACGTATTATATCGATTATTACGTGTCGTAAACGTGTCGTCAACTCAAATCCACTTTCTATCGATCTATAATAATTCAGATTTCAGGATAAAACTCGATTGTAATTTATTGTATTTATATGCCGTATAACTTTTACATACACCGTTAATGTGCCGTTCATTATTTATGTTTTGCGTGCAGGTTTCTATAATTATTCAAATGTGTTTTACATACGCACAAAATCCATGGCGTGTGTAATTATAAGATTAGGATTTTATTTTACATTCTAACGCGAATTACAGATCATGTAAAGTAGACGTTACAATTCAACTGCATTCGATTCGATGAAGCAACGCTCGATAAATATCCGATATCGAACAAATTACGAAGCGATCGTGACGATTGATTTTCAGTTCCGTGCTACCGAGGCTCGCGATAGTATGAAATCCTTTACGGAAGGTCTATTCGGAACCAGATACACCGTATTTCCGGAAGAGAGTTCTCTCAACGACACTTTACTTACCGTAAGTATATATGTTACTAGAGTGTTCTAGAGATACACGTTTACAAGTAGAGTACATTACGATTTAGAAAGACCACGCTCATCTCAGTTTCAGATTCACTTTTACAAACTGAATAATTTTAAGGAATCATCATAAGGAAAGATGATTCGTTTCATTTTTTGATATTTGATCTTGTCGAATCGATCAAAGTTTAAAGAATTAATTTGTATTTACCCGCTCTGCTGCAGACCCGTCTGCCTCATTTGATTAATCTTACAGGCATACAAAACATGCGGGGTGTGGAAAAACGAGGAGAGTAACGAGGGATCGTTTGAGAATATGGAACGCAGCAGATTCGATACTGGAGCGGAATTTCAGAATCTTTTGAAGAACGTCAGCAGACGACTCGGGTTTCTGTACAATATTTCCACTGGTTCGTACATTGCGTATATATTATTTTTGTTATTGTTGGAAATTCTCTCGTGGACTCGTGGAAAAATTGAAGTATTCATTCGAAATAATTTAATTCATGTCAAAAGCACAATCAGCAATAATGTTTGAATATCTTTAGACATGATCGATGCTATGTACGACGCGTGTCGCTACCAAAAGGCCTGGTCCGTCACCGAACTTTCACCTTGGTGCGCCGTCTTCAGCAAGGAGGAATTCCGCGTTTTGGAGTACAGAGAGGATCTAGATTACTATTACAAAGCCGGTTACGGACGAGATATCAACACTCGTTTGGGATGTCCTCTATTGCACGACATGATGCAACACTTTTGGTATTATATAGCACGACGTCTGTTTTGTACGTTTTACGTTCTCGAAACTCCGTGCAACGTACCGCCACGGTCCTATTAAATTTCTTCTATTTCTATTGAAATTTGCCATAATCTTGAATAATTATCGAACGGATTTAGCTCATTGATTAGCCATAAGTTACAAGTGAGTTGAAAAAAAGGATCGCAGAAGGATAGAGATCGCTTAGAGAGCTTCGAGAGCTCGATGCCTCTACGTCGCGTATTTGAACAAAGAAGATATGAAAAAAGAATTTAAAAGTGTATGTGTTTTAATCAGGAATATAGCACGCGACGAGATGTCGGGCGAACCGACGGGCATCTTCTACTTCAGTGATATCGTCAGTCTACAAAATCTACTCACCACAATGGGCATAAATGAGGATCAGACGCGGCTGACTGCCTATAATTATAAAGACATGGCTAGACGTCAATGGCGCACGTCACAGATCGCGTCTTTCGCTGCGAATCTCATCGCAGTGTTTTACAAGTAACGACATTCTTTATACCCTTTATATATTCATTAGCTTATTTATATAGATATATAATACTTGGATCCTTCATTCGGAAACTATATATATTATATATTGCAGATGCAACGACAGTAATAATCGCAATAAAGTGATGTTTTATCTGGCGGAGAAACCAATACGATACGACGGCTGTCAAGTGGGCCTTTGCGATTGGGAGTTTCTCAAGGGCAAGTTTGGCCAGCTAGCGTCCAATTGCAAGTTGGACGTCTGCTGGAAGACGAACGGAGCAAGCGGCAGCTTTTCAAATTCAATAGCTATTCTATTAGTGTGCTTCATTCTAGTCCGCCTTGGCTACTGACACGTGTAAATACGCTGTGAATTATATTTTGTCGTTTATATTTTCGCGTCAAGTCGTAAAATATTAAGTAAAGATTCTCGATAGTTTTAAGTTGATGGATTTTATATAGAAAACTCTTTCCTCTAAAAGAAAAAAAAAACGTGCAGAAAATTTAAGCGATGTAAAACGATGTAAAACGATGGGTATAGATGATTGTCGTGCTTTTAGATCTACGTTAATTTTGCAACTTGAAAATAAAAAATATATTAAATGCATTATAATATACACACACACACACACACACACACACACACACATATATATATAT
>VBVR01002214.1:0-24212 GCA_011638315.1 Tetramorium parvispinum
GGGGGGGGAGGGAAGTTGTCGGAGGGTGGGCGAGGATCCGACGCGTTACGACGGAAATATGACGAGACGATATTCCGAGCAGGTACCGAGCGCATGCTTGGAATTCGGTGTGAGCACGACCCTTAAAGTCCGCGCGTCACCCCTTCCCCCTCCGTGACACCCTCCGACATCACTCCATCTCGCTCCTTTTGTCATCTCCAACCGCTTCCGCGATACCGCGTACCGCCGCGCGTATCGCTCTGACCCGCTATATCTCTCTTTCTCTCGTCCGCACTCCGTTAACATTAACGTGACGAGGAGTATGTAAATTTTACCGCTGACTCGCGAAAAGATGGGACTTGTTCGCTCGTACCCTCGGGAGGTCGCGCTGCCGACACACCTGAAAAACCTGAACGCGTACGTGGCGGCGGCGGTTTATGGCGGTCGATACATCTTGGTAGAGAGTCGCATTGGTAATGGTAGCGGTCGTGCGAGAGGGATATTGAAGTCTTTGAGATTCTCCGCAACGGCAATTCGAACCGATGTTAATATTTAATCTTTCAACCGCGAGGTTGGACACTGTGCATCGTAAGGACGACCCCGTTAACGAACGCAACGCGGCTTATGGCAAACTAACATTTTCGAGAAAGCGAGTGAAAGACCTCCGCACAGGTACGGATCCGTACTACTCGAGTACGGTTGGATAACTCTCATGACTCTCGGCCAGCGATCCACTGATTTCCGCTTCGACGATATTTCCGTTCACCATTGTCGCAAAAAGAAGAGACGGAACGCGGAGCGTCGCGCGCGCTTCCGCCTCTATGTCGGGGTATTCCCTCTCGCTTAACAAACTCGGAGCGGACATTTTGCAAGGCGGGCCGGGACGGTTACACAAAAAGAGCCTGGTTACACACACACGCGGAAATTCGCTGCGCGCACGTCTCTCACTCGATCTCGGCCCTTTGTCGGCCCTCGCCTGGTCGCCGTGCGCGCTTCCATTTTTCGCTTTCGCGAGAGCGTCATCCAGCCGTTATGCGCTCGTTCGCGCTTCTCGTCGACGCGACAATGAGCTTCTGCTCTCGCGGAAAACCACTTCGCTCCTTTCATCCCGCACCGTGCATATACACGTAACCATTATAACGAACCATCAGCAGAGCACAATTATTTCACGCTTTTAACGCGCTCTTCACGGCGTTCCCGTCAAAGCCGCGAAACCGTAACTTGGACGACTATGATATGAAACTCAGCCTCAAAATTCAGTTTTAGAAATGCCTATTAAATAATTAAAAACATGAGCTGCAAATTGCTTGCAACTTGTAAATTGCCGATTAAATTAAGAAAAATTTAATCTAAATATGATATAATGAAATTTAGAAAATTCTTTGTAGAATGTTCTCGCTCAAGAATGCAGCCAAACTAAAGGAAATTCAATATCTTGTGAGTATCAAAAATTTTCCAAAAGTGATACAAGTTATTTGCATCGTAATCTATATTTAGGAATCAAATGAAAAATAAAAAGAATATTGAATATCTCTTATATTTTTAGAGTCAGAAAAATTGGAAAGAAAATATACATATAATATTAAATCTAATTGGTTATCTTTATGAAACAAAAAAATCTAAAATTTCAAATTTGAAATTATAACGAAATATTTTTTGCACATAAATATATATGTATATATGGGATGACGTGTGGCTCCGTGCTAACGCGTGATTAGTAATGGAAAAGTCCTGGGTTCAAATCCCAGTGATTCCTCATCCCATATATATCCATTTTTATTTAAGTACCTACAGATCGGAGACTGACTCCTCTTCTGGAGGAGAATCAAGCTTCCGTAATCGATAGGCTAAAGAAGGGGAGGCACAATGGATCTAATCTGACAATGAGTCTGAGTGCTACAGGCGGACCTCATTGAGGATCCCCGCTCCCCCAGCAATTATTATTAAATATGTATACATCGTTGTATGCAATAGATATGTAGAAAAAATTATTTTCACTCTTTCCTGTAGCGATTATTCATGTAACGTCTCAATTATCCCAAAACGGAACCTTATATCCGTGAAGAAATTCGGTAAGCCGATTTCCACAATAATTTCACGCATTTAGGTGGTTCTTAGTCTGCGGGATACCTTAGGGCGGTGTGTTTTTAGTGACGGTGCGAATAATACCTTTTGAGGAAAATATTTGTCGTTTTTGAAATATGCCGAAACGCCATTCAACTAAGGCCGCCTGCGTTTCAATTTTTTCTTGCTTACCTACCTACCTACCTACCTACCGCGCTACTAAAAGATACCCGATGGATGCACGTAGTCGTTGTCGCCGTCGACGAAGTCGACTTTGTCGCTGCTCGACCGCATTGTAAAAGCCCGTCGTTCATTGTTGGCCATCAAAGGGCCGCGTCCCGCGTCGAAAATCGCCCGGAACGGAAAAGAGAAGCCGACAAATTGGAGGCTGGGCTAACGACGTGCTGCTGTTGGCCTCCTGTGCGAGAGCTACGTGGCCATTTTTTCGATATTCGTCGTCCTAGTTGGTCCAACGACACGTAATAAAGTGATGCCGGCGCATAAAGGATCTGGGTCGTTACATTAACAAGCTTATTTCACAAATACAAATAAGATGAAAGATACAGAAAGGATCAGTGGCCCCAATTAGTGCATGATTTAAATGTCTTTGCAAACTTAATATTCAGATTCTTTGATTTATTTAACAAGGGTTATTTGTTAATATTACTGGATTAGTAGATACGAAATATATTCTAAAAGTTTTAGTTTTTTAATTTAGCATTTATGAAGCAAAAGCATTTCTTTATTCGCCGCTCGAAATGAGTTATAAATTAAGTATTAATATTAAATTTATATATTTCAATTTTGCGGTAATACAGTTTCCGCATTTGTGCAAAAAAAATGGCTCTTTAAGATCATGATCGGCGATTCCGGGACGCTCTGTATAACGCTTCTCAATTCCCCGTTTAATCACCGTGTAGCTTTTACACGTGATCACTCGTCCGTCGAGCAATCCCGTCAAATCCAATTTCGCCGTCGGCGATAGGCCTATACGATAAAATCTGGCGAGACGTGGAACAGACACACATTGTGGAGCGTCGAAGTTAATAGGCGATATAAAGAGGGGTCGTGTGCGGTAAAGGACGATCTACTGAATCGTGAAAGACGTATTTGGGAGGGGACAGCGGAGGTCGCGCGAGGCATCCGGAGGCCTGGAAATCCGCACCTGGTCAGCTCCGACGTGCGTGCGTGTTTCTGAAAAAAAAAAATGGACCGCGCAGGAGAGAAGGGAAGAGAGAGAAAGCGGAAAAAAGAGGCCGTGTCCTGGCACAGGTACACACAGAGATCTACCGGCGCGATGTCATCGTCCAGATGCGTCGCTGGTTCCTGACGAAACCTGCAAGAACTTGCATTTGACATTTCACAAGCATTGATTACGGACGCCGGGCCGGGTCCTGTAATTTATGTTGCTTCGTGCCGCCGTTGAGTACGACGGATTCCGAATTATTCTTTCAGAGGCTTGTACTCGGCTCGGATGAGCGATCGCGAATTGGCTCTGTAAGATGGACACCGGTATTCTGAGCTAAGCAGAGATCTTTACTGTAGCCGAGTTCCAGAAAATTACGGGCAGCCGCATAATTCGTTCGCTTATTGTATTCATATAATTCTTTGATGTCGGTATTATTACGTAATTCTCTTGAAGTTTTGATGAAATTCTATTCTCATACTTTTATATCTTATTGTAGTACTTAGAACAGAATTCTGTAAAAAAATGTGTTTTATCTTTATTATTAGTAAGAGAAATAAACGATCAAAAGGACTTAACATTTTTCAGAAAAAAATCCGATTAGATAAAAATTACAAGAATGTAAGAAATTTTCTTAAATAATTTTTTATCGTATAATTAGCACTATACAAAATTAAATATATGAAGAGAGAATCTTTAATTAATTATATAAATATATTAACTTGCAAAAAGTCAATTTATGATTTATTATTTAGATGATAGACAAGGATTTTTTTAGTGGTTTTCAAGCATCGTGGTTCTTTGATAAACCTTGCTCGTGCTACCATCATTTCTCGACAGAGAGACGCACGAATAATCGTAGGGAAAACTCTCACGTGGTACGCGAACACAGCTCTGTTATCGATATCCTTTTCCCATTTACATTTCAATCGGAGTTTACAAAGCGACGCGGCCGATCATCGCGGAGGCGCATAGAAATCGTGGAATTAATATCTCTGGAGATATTTTCGCGTATGAGAATCGCGAATATAAATTGCATGCATGAAAATGCACCTCAAGCTATAGATCAAAACCATGAGGCAGTTGGCCTCGTGCGAATACTGCTGCCGTATGCCTTTTTTTTTGTATCGCAAAAATCTGGAGAACGGAACGTCAAAAATTTATCGGAAGATCCAAATTGCTGTGCCAAGTGCCAATCGTTCCCGACGTAATTATCGTAAAAATAATCGATCCGTAAAACACGTCATTTATTTGTAACGATAAATATTTTTTCGAGAAAAATGAAGATCGAAATTTGTATACTCGTTTAAGTAAAATTTGGTCTCTTCATTCTTACAGCTGATTGCAATTTCTTATATTTCTGTAAATTGATCTCATCGTTTAATAGAATTGTTAATTTAAATAGAAAAAAATCACAATTGCAGATATTAAGTTCTTTCCATTTCTTCTCTTATTTTTTTCATTAAATCTCCGTACCTCGATAAATTTGTAAAGTCAATGAGAAGTACCTAACTTTTTAACAATATGAACATCCGTTTAAACCTCGCGAGAACGTATATCCAACGATTGATGGAACAATAAAAAGTTTTACGGGACGAGGCTCGTAAAACAGCGATCGTAACGACGAAACGTACCGCCATAGTCGCGTGCAAGTAACATTTGAATCAAAAACAGGTAAAATACCGACGTGAAGAGCACTTTTAACGCGGACGACACGTGTATCTGTCAATCAGCGCGACATCAATCATTTTCACGTGCTGAGAGAACGAGAGTTTGTTTTGTATTCAATGGCAATAAATATCGATATGACATTGATAAAAATTCATAGCAAATAACGTTTTGATGAATCCTCGAGTATCGTACAAAATTTTTTACGGATCACAAGCACTATCGACGAAAGTGCAGATAAATGAATTAAAGTAAAACATTCTATTGAAGAAACAATTCTAAATGTATGCCGGTATATCGACGAAAATAAAAATTCGAGGAATATGCCTATTATGAAATGCCAGATCACGAAAAGGTACGAGTCTAGAGCACGCGAACAAGCGTGAAAACAAACGACATAATTATCCGTACGGATTCAAGTCACTTGCACTGCGCCGAACCAAGTCGTGTAATTGAGAAGAGGAGTCAATCGATCACATCTATATAAAGCGACACTGGCACTATCGACTCTTCAAGCACATTTCATGCCGGATTACGGAGCGTATCGATGCGAAATGCATGATTGATATGGATCGTATCGATACGAAATACAGCCCGGCATCCGGGAAATCGAAATTACTCATGTGACGATATTCCCAGACTACCGTTCGCTCGCACGGGGGTGATACAACCCGACTCCTCGCTTCTCAATTATCGATCCGTAATCACACGCGCGAGTGTCAAAGGGGAATCGAGGAATTTCGGGGAAGGAATGCTCGCTAAAGGACACTTCGACATCCAATCTCGCGCGCTCGATTCGCCGCGGCACTGAAAGATCTATCGCGGCCTCGCGACTTCATTCGCTCCTCGAGGAAGGAAGACGCGGAATGAACACGGAACGACGCGCAGGAACAAACAGCACGAGCGAGACGCGCACGGCGCGACGGCTCGCGACCAAGTGGCGACTGTGGCTCGCGAAGGGTCGCTCCGGCGGGCGCGGCGCGCCATTGGCTCGCGCCACCCCCACCACGCGCGCTTGCCCCTGGATCGGGCCAATCGGCGCGCCGGCAGCCCCGTCGCACGGCGGAGACCGCGTGTGCACCCACGCAGGGCGGCTCGTGGCTCGAGGCTCGCGGCAGTCACTCAGTCAATCAGTCACTCAGTAGGCCCGCGGCGCGCCACGAGGTGGGATCTGCGAGCGTTGTACACGGTGTTACACGGTGTGTGCGGGAGCGTACGAAACGTTATTTACACGCGTGCGCGCGCGCGCGAGCGGGGGATTATATCGTACGCGGACGAGAGTGGCTCGTCGTTCGCGCGAATCCGCGCGCATCCTCACGCTCACCTTCCGCGGCACTTTTCTCCTCTTCCTTGGTCGTCGCCGAGCGCATCCACGTCCGCGCTCGATGCTCGCTATCGGCACGGGTGGATCTGCGAGTCCGAGCGGGCGTACACCGTCTCGTGCACCGTCGCGTCGCGTGGGACGTCGCGTTAAGATCGCGTCGTCCTCGCCACCGCCGCTGTCGTCGTCGTCGTCGTCGGCGCCGCTGGCCCGGATGTCCTGGCCGAGCTGAGAGATCGCGTACTCTCCGTCGCGTGGGGTGTCGAGCCTACCAGCTCGCGGTGTGTGTGCTATCGGCGAGGTGATACCGGCGGCCGCGCGCGGAACGATGTGCGTGACAGCCATGCCGTTGAGTGCGACGAAGATACTGAAGGATAGCGCGAGCCGGCAGCCGGCAAGGACTACTATCGCGACTAGTGCACAGGTGCAAGGATTAAGCGGCGGCGGCGGCAATAACCGCAACGGCAACAACCACCATCACCACAATGCCGGCGAGCCGACCAGACCGCAGCACACGTCGATCATGTAAATATATCATCAGTTTAATCCTTCCGTTTTTCTCTCGCCGCCGAGACGTCCGCTTTTCCCCCCTCGCGAGACACGCGGCAAGGACGACGAACTCTCTTTCGCGCGGGAGATCGATCGTCGCGTTCTATAATCCTTTGAGTGTCAAGGTCGCGACGACAGTGAAAAGTGTCGCGAGCGTCGCTCTAACCTAAGACTCCGCGACCGCCACGGAGCTTTTCGATTGAACATTACGACGTTTGATTTGGAATTGTGGGATATTTCGCGACGGAAGGGAGCGCAGAGTCGTCCTTGTTGAGATCATTTGACGAGATTGAATGACGTTACGTTTTTTTTTTTTGCGTTCCCGCGCAATTACGGGTTAGCCACCTTTGACGAATTGTAACAGCCGAACTGTTACCGCCGGATTCGCGCGCAAAAGATTAGCCGTATTTGATATACAATACGCGCGCTGGTTCACGAGCGATAACCAAACAAATATTGCTCGATTGAAACGTCAACAGGAATCGCGAACGACGCTGCTCCGTTCGTCTGGTCGATCGAAAGTAGAGAATAATACGTGCGAATTATGCATCAGGTTTTCATCGACTTGCGGCAGCTAATGAGGCAATGTTAGGAGCATCGTTTCTCTTTTACGGAGAGAAAAATGTAGTCACTTTTAGTTCATTATAATTTTATAATATTTCAAACACGAGATATGATTAACTTAACTATATATATCATTATGTTAACCACAATTATCGTTAGAAATATTCGAAAATTGTGGTTGAGGCTAAAAGTAACTACATTTTTCCTACAGTATTCCTCGTAAGAAATCGGAGATAAATCCCGATTGAGAGATGAACATTACCCTTTGCGCGTATCTTTCATTTCTGACGGATAAAACATTCAGCTTTTAATTGCCGCGTATTAATATTTATATTACTCCCCATTATTCTTTTCAGAGCTCCGTTGAATTTTCCGCCGCGACGTATCCCGCGCGCGTATCGATTAACGATACATTGCGAAACGCGCACATTCGTTGCCTGTATGTCCCTTTCAATAATTCACATCGCACGTAAGCTTATTACTCGGCCGATTCACTGTGGATTCGTAAATCTCTTCGACGGTTCGGATCGTTCCGGGCGCGTGCCGCCCGATACTTCCTCTCTTTGTCCTCCAACTGCAAATTTGCCTCGCAGTTTCGTAGGAATCGCGCGAAATGTCCTCGGGAATGTTTTATCACGATGGCGCCGAGAAAGACGAACGCCTCGGCCTTCGCCGTACCACGGCGACGGATCTCCGGAATATTATCTGTAGCGGAAACTGGCGAGAAACGTGTCTGCATTTTTGACGCAGACGAGGTTTTTCCTTTTCACGCGTTCGAATCTGTCATTGATTTCAAGGAGAAGATTTACCGTCTTTCTTACCGAGTTTCACGCGCGCCTCGTCAGTGAACGATTTTAAACGCGTCGATGGGCAAATTGTGGCAAATATTTTGTACACGAAACATCTCACAATCATTTTACCCGATAGGAGAAATGTGTCTGCATTTCTAACGCAGGCGAGGTTTTTCTTTTTTCACGCGTTCGAATCTGTCATTTATTTCAAGGAGAGGATTTACTGTCTTTCTTACCGAGTTTCACGCGTGTCCCGTCAGTGAACGATTTTAAACGCGTCGATGGGCAAATTGTGGCAAATATTTTGTATACGAAACGTTTCACAATCATTTTACTCGATAGGAGAAACGTGTCTGCATTTCTAACGCAGACGAGGTTTTTCCTTTTCACGCGTTCGAATCTGTCATTTATTTCAAGGAGAAAATTTACCGTCTTTCTTACTGAGTTTCACACGTGCCTCGTCAGTGAAACGATTTTAAACGCGTCGATGGGCAAATTATGGCAAATATTTTGTATACGAAACGTAACCTCACGATCATTTTAGCCGACAAGAGAAACGTGTATGCAAGGCGCAGCATCGATTTTGTGTCGGGAAACTCTCAAAGGTATTGAATCTTTATAATGAACATTTTGCTGTGCATTCGGTTATTTAATTTCGACGCCGCCGGCAGTAATTGCATAATTCGTTAATTATAAAGTCGATATCCACTCGTGTTAATGTTTATTCCATTGCTAGGTTCAAATCGGCCGCGTTTGTTTAATAATGGCATGCAAAAGTTGGTCCCTCGACGAATAATCGTCAAACAGACGCCCGCAATTGGTCGACTGCTTAATCTCTCGTGCCAAACGTGAAATATGCAATTGAATCGATCCCCCCCCCTTCGCCCCCGACGTTTCAGATTCGTGTGCGACAAATGTTGATATTATAGAAAATCGAAAAAATTACTCGAAAAATTCGTGTATGCACGTTTCGCGTTCAAGCGTCAGCGCGACGGAACGTGTCGCTTTCGTGTATAAATGGAAAATGCAAACACGAGAATCAAATTTCTTGAATCGCCTATCTGTGTCCCAATATCGAACGAAAGAGCGCGATAAACGAAAAATTCGTCGCCGACGATGTTCCGTTTATGATATGCGTCTGAACACGTGTATAAACGATATCACATGCGCACGTGTAACGCGAGGATCGAAGCTACGATAAAATAGATGTTACTTCGCGGTCATTAATTCCGCCGATTGTATCATCGCGACGTTAATCGGTATTTTCGTTTACTTGTACGACGAGGATTCTCGTACGATAGGATACACGAGCTCGATGGTCGCCGTATGTTCTTCGGAACGTCGTGTCTATCTCGATTCGTGGAGGCCGTATGAAGTGATCGAGATATTTTTTTTGTATACGTGCACCGAATGACAGCTTGTAATTCTATATTTTGTTGATTTAACGCAAAAATAGTTGCGGACACGTATTTTGTATTTTTATTAATCTGCCGCTTGTCCTGAATGAATAATTCAATTTGATTTAATTTAGATTGCGTTTGTGCAAGAATGGAATTATAAACATTAATTTGGCGAATCGACAGACGGCGATACTGTAATCGACGATAATTTAATCAGCTGGCGGTAAGGGGTGATCAATCGTGGTGATCGCGTTGCCGAAATTAGTTTAAAAAAAAAAATGGGGAACCACGCGGGAGTCGTCGATCACGCAAAGTATACGTTTTCGCGTAAAACTGCAAAACGAGCGGAAAACTGACAAATCGCTGTATTTAACGGCAACGTTTCGGTAGGCGGGCGGCCAGAGCGACCGCGATAGAGTCGCTGACAGTCATTTGTCACTAATGATCAATTACGCTTTACACACCTCGATTTGTCGGCATTACGCCGCGCGGATCCGTTTTACGCCGGGACGATACGTTATTGCCAGGGCGCGCGACGCGCGAAACACGTCAGAAATTATTGCGGCGACCCACATCCGGTTGACAAACTGTCGATGTTTTGGTCAGCTTGCAATTGAGCGCGTGCGTTACAGTTTATCGTCAACAATTAATTACCCACTCGTGCTGATAATGTAATGCACCGGCGTCCGTACAAACGTTGACATCGTTTTTATTAGTACCATCTACGCGTTTACATGGACAAACGCGTAGATGGTACTTCCGTTTAAATTGTCAAAGGAATCTAAACTGGTAAATTCATAAAATAGCCTCATAAATTCCAAAAGAGTCGCAAATTGCGATTTTGATTTAATTACATACATCGAAATGAAATGATCTGCAATGAGAAGAAAATTATATTTTGTTATATCGTTTATTAATATAATTTTGCCATTTACTTCACAGCAGTAGCAATGATACAAAAGCTTTTTTTTCTCGTTTTTCCGACTTATGCGAGTGAAATCGCGTATGCTATCTATTGAATTTATCGACTTTTTATCTTGGCGAATTTTTTAGCCGACGGTTATCTCTATCCGAATGCGCAAAAATTCCCGTGCTTGTGCTTGCGGATTCACAAATTCAATCTAGCCCATTCACGTGTTTACTTACTGTCTGTCGAGTATTTTACTTGGACGAGACACTGTTATGGGCGGGTTATGTAGTATCGAGAGGAGAGGGCACAGGAAACTACATGGAGGAAAATGCGGAACTTTTATCCCAAGTTGTTGCGCGCCGGGATTGAGGCTGTCCCTCGAAAACGCATAAAATGCATGTCTGTTGTGGTGCAATTGTGTGCTCGCGTGCATGTACATAGTTCGAATTTGCATTTATCTGAGGATTTCTTTTCACGGTGGACTCCTTCGTCCCTTCATAGAAAATTCACGGACAGTGTATATATAGTCGCACAAGTCCCAATATATTGGAACACATATGTACGAAGTGAATAATGCGTATATTATAGAATACAATCTTAAATACGTTAAAGAAAGAAACTTTAAAAATGATGAGAAATTGCACGTGTCTTGAACTCTAGTATTCTTCAAACATTTCTAGAAATAATAATGGGACCGCGTTTGGATTTTTTATTACTCGGGTTATTAATCGCGTCTCGTTTCACATCATTCTGTAATCAGTTGTTTTTCAGATGTTTCTTGTTAGACTTGACAGTATGTATAAATTTAGATTATTCATCTAAAGTAGTTTCTTATCGCATAATATATAGCCGTACAAAATCGATTTTATATGGTCTCAATACTCGGAAGTTACAAATATTTCCGAAGACATTAAGTACGTCGTATTTCACCGAAGTCCATGGATGATAAATTTAAAGCCCTGTAAATGTTTCCGCAGTCGTTTTCGATGACTCTCTTCGAATTTCTCGTAGCAATTTTTACGGTTTTAGACATCTCGTGGGGTTTACGAGTTACTTATTTCACCGAGGTTTATACTTTTTCCCCCATCGCTTTTAATCCAACACGGAAAACTACTCAAGTTTCTCACGCTAAAGTGAGGTAAACGTCGTCGTGATCGGAATCCTTTCGAGTGATGGACGTGGAAAACAATCGAAAATCATCTCGCGACTTCATTATTGCGATTCTCGCTCGAGTCGGTTCTCGGCAGCGTATGAATCTATCTAGCGATAATTTATGGTGCCGACGATGGTGAGCCATATTGAATGCGGAATTACTCCCCGGATATACCCCGCCTAACGGTCGCTCGATGTGCGGCCCTAAATATCGAATTACAAAAACGTACTCCACCGCGACATCGCGGTAATTATTATGCGTACGGTCATCGCGAACCACGCACGAATAATCCCGAATTACGGGTCGAGAGAGAGAGAGAGAGAGAAAGGAAATAGAGACAGAGAAAGAGAGAGGATTTAAAATACATGTTTTCCCCATGTTGTGTCGTTCCTTGTGTTCGACACAACCATAATTGCAAAAATCGAGTAAATTTATCCGATAGATTTAGCACAATGCTAGAGAGATATTTAGCGTCGAATCCATACATCATTTATTTTTGTCAGTGCATTTTGTATTGCGCGGTGCTTAGTTAATTTACATAGAGTTGAGATTTTTCTGTCGATAAGTTTTACGTCAGAAAAAATTGAGCTAGCTTCTCACAACGGTGTATAATTAATGGAGCGACGGATGCAAGACTGAGAAATTTTCCAACATTGACGACCATAATGTAGCGCTATTCTAGCTTGGCTATTGCGCAACAGCGGCGAGATAAATCGCTTGGATATTCGGGCGCCGTCGCACTTTGTTTGCGATCGCGCTTTCGATCATCGCTCACCTCTCGCGCTAATCGCACCAATAATTCGCCTCGTTACGAGCGCATCGCATCACCCCTGAAACGTTCATTTCTGTTAAGCTTCCGGGTATTTAATTATCCATCTCGACACGATGTGTGACGTGTCGATGGTAAAATAGGTAATACCGCGCCGGAGTATCCGGTGGGATCGCACCTGGAGTATGTTTCGTCAATTTTCATGCTGATCAAGCTTTTACACGTGTTGCATACGTCAATTGTACGCTGATATAAGCAGGGACATATTTCCCTTCGAACTACGACATCTTGTTATAATACTCAAATAATTAATAAAAAATATTTATGGTGATATTGTGATTATTGGTTTTTAGAATCTATCGCGATTTTATATATGTAATATTGGGTAAAGTTATTTGATCTGTTTGTGCTTTTATACCATTTTGTGTCATTTTTATGTCAATACCACAGAGAAAGAACAGTTTTACTGAAACCAAAAATTTAAATCAAATATAAATTTGAAAACACGTTAGATTATTTAAGTAATTATATTCCCAGACAAAACAAGATCTCCAAAACATGTTCTATGGACGTTTTTAGAACATAGGGACGTTCTTAGAATATTTTTGAGATGTCTTTGGATGATTTGTGCTGTCTGGGTTGAACGTTCAAGCTATTAGAATGTTAGAATGTTAAAATTTTTTGCAACATGTTTGAACGTCCTATATTCTTTTAATAATAATATTCTTTATAAAATTGATTTATTATTTTAATAGTACGATGATTATTTTCAGATGTGATTCTGCCTAATTTTTAAATACTTCAGCAAAACCGCTCTTTCTAGAGTATCGACACATACTTTACCACGATTATGACGAGTGTCAGTGCATTTTTCGATTCGACTTTCTGTTTGCTCTTCCTTTCCGTTATGCACGTTTTCTTGCCGGCACCGAGTAATTTTCCGCGTGTGTTGGCGATACATGACGCGGCAAACGTGTCGACGAAATCGGGCGCGAAACTGGCCAAATACTGGAATGTTTTACGAGCGCGTGTTCGCATAAGTACCTGGAGCGACAATAGCGCGATTTCGCGTTTAAACACGCTACGCCTGTATGCGGCTGAAATTGTGCAGAGGGTCGGTGCGGGAGTGAAACGAACAACTAACGAAGTATGGCTCGCTCGCTCGCTTGTTCATCCACTAGTATCTCTTCCTATGCGAGATCGCGCAGATTGTAGTGATGGCGTGTAAAATAGTTAATCTTGTGCTTCTAATAACCTGTTTCGCTAATTTATAATTCATAACTTTTGCCATACTCTTCTCGACGGGTTTTATAATCTGCTGCTTTCCATCGTTTTTCCTATCGTCATTTATTTATCATCCACGTTCGTCTATGATTTATTCAGTTCTCTCTAGGTATAATAGGTACGTGCGTGTTTGTGAGAAAAGATAATGCCACGAAATGTAATTATACTATACTTCCATTAATTTTATTCGGTATTCCGCATTTAAACTGAATTTACCTTTTTTTGTTTTATTTCCTGTTGCTACGAAATTTGATCTGGTAATTATGTTCGTCTGGTAGTGATTTATCAGTTTAGCCGATATAAATCGCCAGTTTTTTTTTTACTAGGTTTTTGTTTTTTTTTATTAGTTTTTTTTTATGAAAGCTAAACGCTTCGCGAATTTTCTTCGAGGGTATTTTTTAATTATACTGAAATAGATTTAAATCAATTGAACAGAAATACATTTGTTAATGTATTACTTGATATTCGGTTTATGTGTATATATGTTATAAATTATTTAATTATATATATAATATATTTTTAATTTAATTATATTTAATTGAACTATCTCCTATAAGAGAGAGAGAGAGAGAGAATAAAGAGTATTTTGAAAGCTGATTGTGACAGTATTTTTCATTGAAAATCATGGAAAAAAATTGTAAAATTGTAAAATTTCGTGAGTTTTCTATTGTTTCATATCACCAACTATATGCTTTTAATTGTTCATTATTTTATATACTCGTCAATCATAGTTTTACATTAAAATTGCATATAGCATATCTATCCTTTGTGTAAAAAATTTTATTCGCAAACAATCTCTATTTATTTTGTCCCTCGGATTTTAGCGTAGTCGCGCGATGACAATTATTGTTCACACGATTGCACGATTGCGCGTATGACGAAACGATGCGTGTTGCATTACTTTTTATTTGGCATGCTTTTTCCATTAAGGTAGTATAAACAGAAAAGCACGTTGAATATATCGATACGATGTAAAATCGCGTTCTATGTTTACTAAAGGTACGCGGTTACGCATGAGCCCGTGAATATTTATCACTAATTTTTCGCGTTGATCATATGTTCGAGACAAATCGGTGTTTTCTGAAAATGTATGTGTTTGTTTTGCATAAACTCTCGTGTATACTTGATAATCGAATCGAAGCACGTTTTTGGAAAATGTCAACGTATAGTCCAGGATGCAAAACATGATGGTAACTACATACTAATTTTTCTCTTCCATGTGAAAAGCTTACGAGATTTTACAGTTTTTATTTTAAACTTTGTCGATTATTTTGCGCGCCTCACTTTGACGAGTAATAATATTATGCAATAATATAACGCAAATGTAAAACATAAGAGATTAAACATTCGCATCTCTTTTACCTCCAATTTTTATTTTTCATTTCTTTCATCTTTTTTTAGCTCTATATGTATAAATATATGTATGTGTACATTGCAACAAATTGTGAGTATCCTTAAGAATTTTACGCATGTAGCTTTTGTTTTATCATGCATGAAATAATTTGTTTCAAAAGTATAATAGGAAATTACATTTCCTTTTTTTCTTTTCTCCTCTTGATCTCTTTTTAGAATTTGTTATATCACTAGCATCTCATATGCACGACGTAAAAAATCGTAAAATGTCTGGGACCCACCTAATTCTACTTCGTAGAGATTACGCAATGCTACTTTGTCGAGTGGACGAGAATTCTTTTGAAAAATGCTGTTTTCGCTTGTCGTACAGATCGTTACATTGCGGAGCGGCGTAAGCTTCAGGAAATCACGTTCCACATTCAGTCGGAAATTCATTCGAAAGAGTCTTTGCGATGAAAAATTATAGAATCACGCAATTTTTTCTCGAGAGTAAAACTTTCTTCTCTGTAAATTTAAATGAACGATCCATCTCAAATATTACTTTTAGACTAATAATACGGTCTATACTGTTATTTCAATCATATAGTGATCGATTTGTTAATTTGCACTTTTTAATTGTTATAATCATCTCGATTGATCAAATCTTTTATTCGCTAATGCATGATATTCTGGATTTCAATAATTAGGCACGAAACTCGTTGCTCTATGTATTATGTTATCATCCCGGTGTTAAAGCGGCGCCTCTCTCAAACCATCCGCCGAGATTAATTCGCCATATATCCCATCATCTCGCAGGTGTGGCGCGAGTGCCAAGCATTATTGTCGATCTTGTCGAGTAAGTTCGATCGCGGTAACACTCTCGGTAACCCCTGCACATCCCGCTCCTCATCTTCCACGCACTTCTCGAATGAGTTAACATTCTTTCGACAAATCAAACACTTCGACGACAAAGTGCTCGACGACTAATCGATCGACGCCCTCGAACGAACAAAAGTCGCCGCGAGTGGCGCCCACTTTTCTCGGCCGCGCAATTTTTCGTGCGGCTGTTGTAGCAACAAGCGAAGTTACGTATATGTAGCTTCGGAACGGTGAAGGAAGAGGTAGCAGGTTGTAGCGACGACAGTGGTACGGGTAAATAGAAGAACTCGTCGGTCTCGAGCTTTCGACAGTGAAGTGCTTTCGAAAAAGCTCTCGCCCGTGCTTTTCGAGAATCGCTCGGTCCGTCTGGAGGAGGGGAAAGAGTGAATCGTGCAAACCAGGAGCGAAAGAGAGAATGGGTGAGAGTGTGCAGAAGAGGGAGATGTGGAGAGGAAGGACGTGGCATCTAACAAGTGACAATTACCGGCGCTAACGAGCAACGGGACGCCCGTAGTGTATAACCAGCCTCATAGCGGGCTTTATAGGTCCGCTACCCGAACACCCCTTTCCTTGCCTAGCTCGCTCTTTCCCCTCTCTCTCGTCCTCATCTGGCGGCCTTTCCGAACGTCCATCCATTGAGAAGCATCCACTGCCTATACTGTCAGGTCACCGTCGAAGGTCCGGGCGAACATCGAGTACTCGGACGTACTCCCGATCGGTTCTCTATCTCTCTTTCTCCATCTGATCCTTTCTGATTCTCTCTCCTTTGTCCCGCTTTCGGCGCCGGATGACGTCCCGGTTTCGCTGATGCACGACGAAACCTGACACGCTCGCCACCCATTCTGTGTGTGTGTGTGTCGCTTCTCAAACTCGTCAGCGTGCTGTTCCTCCTGTAGTCTTATCCGGCGCAATTTGCGGAATGCTAAAGGTCCTGGTAAAAACAAGCTTTTTCGATTGTAATCGGAGGAAAAAAGATTTCGCCTATGTGGTTTAACCCAACATGCAGAATCGACAATTTAAAAATACTAGTAATTAAATAGTTTTTATAGCTAATATTTATTATGCTTTTATAAACAATGGTTTTAAGCTTTTATAGACAAACAATTTTATGTAGTGTGGTATATTTTTATCACATTTTTTTCAATTTTCCAAATTCTATTATTCTATTATTTTCATAAAGAATTTTTTTCATATTGGATTCGAGTGAAAGATAATTTTTATTCAATTTGAAAATAATGAGAATATGGATAGTACGTTAAATTAAAATTTTTTTTGAAAAAGAAATTTCTCGTGTTAGTTTCAATATTAACCACTTTTTTCCTTTTTTATTGCTATCGGATATGATTTGTTGGGAAACACCGATTGGCTGACTATGTATAAGTTTCTACTACTGACGTACACTGTCAGCTGTGAGTCACGACTGTCGACTAAGTTATTCGCGTACATTCGTACTATAGTGTACGTAGGTGAAATAATACAGTACCATAGGCAAGGATAGTACTCTTTTCCATTAATCTTGCAAATGAATTCAGCCTTTAGTCTCTACTAAGAGAACCGTTCTACAATTTACACTAATAACTATTGACTAACCCAACATTGCATATAAGATCGTGCTACTGTTGCTGTACATTTTACGTTACTTAGTTTTATATCATTATTTATAATTTTAATATAGGTGTTTCTAATTGCATATTAAGTGTAAAAATACAAAAAAAAATGCAAAAGATTGATAAACTAAATACGATTGGTGCAGTTCAATAACTGCAAAGAAGAACATAAATAACTGTCTTGAAAATGATGTAAACAATTTATTTCCTTTTTTACTTCTTCTAAAATTGATTTATAGATCTTATATACATATACATGTGTCTGTCATTGATAAACGACCTTCACACGGATTATATTAAATCGGACGCTAAGTTCATATCAATATATATCTTGAGATTCTATCATTGAGGTTTTTTTAACGTCGAATTTGCATCAAAGGTGAAACGAAATAAGATTCTGTGAAATTAACAACAGGAAGCTGATATAAATTTGCAATCGCAATCGTTTTGCAATTTATCACAATTATGTTTTAAAAAAGTTTAGAAATTAATGTAATATTAATTAAATGGTGTCCTTAATACATACATACATAATAATAAACTTTGCATTACATTTATCTATATAGTGAACGTATATCCATACATATACATTCGAATGAACTATTTGACCGAATAGAATATTTGATAAGGTAATAATGAAACTGGATTATAACTTAGAGCGCAAGTGAATAATCTACGATTCGATTCCGGGCTATACCGCCAAAGCCAGTGGTGATTACAGCTCTCTAAAATTCCCTCCTAACGTTGTCTCAAACAAGCTCTTCTCAACACCTCGTTATCGCGAATCATGCAAATTTCTCTACGTGCCACGAGTCTGATCTTTGAGTGAATAACGCAACTTTCTTCTTACTGGACAGTTCTTATAACAAAAAAATATTATTACCTCACTTATTTAACATTTGATTATACGTTATTTCGATGTACTCAGTAGCAAAAATTATGTAGGGTGTTTTTCTTGTACTTTAAAGTGATATATTTTTAAACATTTTTAAGATAGAGAGAAATCAACGTAGAAAGAAAAAGTTTTATTTAGAAAACGACTTTATGAGAGCAGTCTTTTCTGGTATCAGTTTTATCTCTTTTCCTCCTTATTTAAAAATATATTCATACTTAAAAATTTATGCATTAACATATTTATTTTCTTACATAGTGTTTACATAGTTATAAAATAGTTATGCAAAGTCATTACAATTTAATGTTAAATAATATTCGTTATAAAATCTCAAGACGGACATTTATCTAGTCATCTGCAGTGTTATTTATTGTTAGCGACATTTGGTCCGTACGTTCTCACCACTGTGATCAGTGATGCTGTTCACCACAAAGTGAGGTTACACCGCGCGATCAAGTCTGACTGGCGCAACACTAGCAGTCACTACTGACATGACTGGCATTGCCCGTTTGTAATTGTCGCGTATATGGATATGCAATTAACTACAAACTGCAATGTCTGCAAACATCTACGATTAATCACTCTTTCGAGTGCTAAAGTGTTTGATGCTTATTTGTGTGCTAAACACATAATTTTCATGCCATGGTTATTTGAATTATAATAATCATTAGCGTTATTATTTACAAATGATAAATACAATACATATATTCATGAATTAATTCGCATTAATGACTTCGAAATTATATTCCTGTGCATCGCGAATGAAGTAGTATGCACATGTATGATAGGGATTATGCAAATAAAATGATCGAAGACACGCACGTTAAAATGCATTATGCGATTAGAATCGGCACACAGCTACATCCAGATTTACTGGATTAATTAACCGTCTCGCGCGTAATTTCGCGCTCGCATCCATTTACACGCACGCCTCTCAGGATTCCGCAGGAGAGGGACGTCGGTTGTCGACCGAGAGTTGCGGGACCCGAAGGCAAGCAGGAACCATACGGCAGTGTACCAAGGATATTGGGCGATACGTCATACGTTGCATAGCTACGCGACCCCAACGAGCTATTGTTCCTCAACGACGAAGTACTCTCTCGGTCTGCGCCCTGCCCACCCGCGCCATGTATCTTGCGACATGTCATGCCGGTAATTTTGGAAATCTCGTTGCGTTGGATTAATTGTACTGCGTGTCATATGTTCACAATTAGATATAGTTATGTTTAGAATTATTACTTTTTTACATCTGTGTAATGTAGAAGGAAAATCCGTGGGCCTTAGCAAAATATTTTTAAAAATTTAATTAATTTTTTTAAATATTAAAATACATTCAATTTTAACAATTTTAAATCTATGTGCTATGAAAACTATAACTATAAAAACATGTCTTTATAATAAATAAATTTAGTTTTCTCATAAAAGAGAACTTGATTTACATCAAAAGATAAAAACATTGACTATACTTTCTTGGTCAAATATTTTGTTAATTATGATTCGAATTACATTACTATTAAGGTAAAGTTCAACTTTAATAATGTTAAAAGTGTTTAGCACTTTTCTTTTTTATATTTGATGAGTTAATCGCGAATAACCATAAATTTGTCTTCGGAAGTGTTTAAATATTACGAATATGCTTCTTGCGTAACAAGGCACCAATTTTGGACTTGATGACACATTTTTCCTTGGTTTAGTGAAGTGTATTTTATACGACGTTGTAAAATTTACGAGCGCTGCACATCAAATGTTATTAAATTTTACGGGGTTAAACCTCTCGCCGCGGATTATTAAGATTCTCATCCCGATGAGCAACGAGAGAGAAGATGCGAGAGGAAGCGATTCTTAGATAGGAAATTGTCGGTTATTAACTTTGTGTATATATTTTCTATGCTCTTATAAACTCTACGGTTCGATGTTATAACCATATCGTGTTATTTCATTTTATTATCTAAAAATACTTAAAAATCTAATTTTTAAGAAATTTACAAAATGTTTGATATAAGTTTTATTTACATTTTAATGTTGATTGAAAGAAACAACGCAGTTATCATCAGAATTTACTTGATCGATAATTTTAAATTATTTAATTTTTAAAAAGTAATTAAATATTTTATTTAATTGACATACAACTGTAAAAGCAAAACATTCAAACAAGTTGATTGAAGTTCATATATTTTTCTATCTCGGAGTTACTTATAGATATTCTGTAACTTTCGGTTTTTCTTTTGTGGAGAGGTAATTTCATTATTTTTCTATATTTTTCAATTACACTAGAATAGCTTCCGAATGAAATCGCAAAATAACGGGAGAAGAAGAGACTCGACAAGATCGAAAATCACGGAGTAATATCCGTTACGTATGTACACATAAACATGCGCGAATAATTAGGTCGTGTGCGTCGACGTCACGGTGGTTAAAGGTGCGAGGTTTTGGAAGGTGAGCAAGGGATGGGATGCAGGTATACTTAATACACGGTTAGTTTACCGTAGAGCCGTACATCATCGGTTGAGTTTATGTCCGTTTAATTGCTGGTCATGCCAGTTTTACCTAATTTGGATGATTTGAGTACCGCGTATGACTGCATAATCGGATTCTCTTCGTGGCTGATTATAACGCTGCCCTCTCTTGATGTAAAATGAAATATCGGCGCTTTGCTTCTATAAAGTAAGAAATCTTTCGTTTAAAAGAGACGGCTGTGTAAAATGCAACAGCAAAAATGATGCGAGAAACCCCTTAAGCATTTTGAATGTTTGACAAATATAAATTGTCACTTCCCACTCTCTTGGAAAACAAAAGTTACCCTCATTCAACGAATATTGCAACAGTATGAATACGATAGATCATTCTTTTGGAATTGAACGATTCTACACTGAGAGAAATGTTTTGTATTATGAACTAAAAGTTTGGTTGATACATACTCAAGAATATTGTTCAGTTGCTATAAACAAATATATTATTTGCGTATATTTTGTTAAAAC
Organism: Tetramorium parvispinum; assembly: GCA_011638315.1. NCBI lineage: Eukaryota > Metazoa > Arthropoda > Insecta > Hymenoptera > Formicidae > Tetramorium > Tetramorium parvispinum. The sequence goes on from VBVR01002214.1 coordinate 21,327, forward strand.
GTTTTGGTTTAGAGAACAAAACCGTTTTGTTCTCTAAACCAAAACAATTTAACAAAATATAAACAAATAACATATTTGTTTACAGTAACTAAACAATTTTCTTGTGTATCTATCAACCAAACTTTTGGTTCATAATACAAAACATTTCTTATCGGTGTAGTTATTATGATTGTCGAATAATATTAACTGTTATAGTAATGATAAAAAAACAAAGAAATTATTTTTACATGTTTAATATTAGCGCCTTTCATGGCTTATCTTCCATTATTTTCAAATATTATAATTTGAAAATATAATCTTTATAAGATTGAAATGCTCTCATGGGAAATCCATTCGTGTCTATGGACAAGCGCATAATCGAGCGCGGATCACGGAATTTTTCCAGCACAATTCGTTCTGCAATCTCCAGCTGATGTCTTTCATCTCCTTTCCTCTCTCTCTCTCTCTCTCTCTCTCTCTCTCTCTTTCTTTCTTTCTTCGATGCCCAGTAAATTTTTATACGTAATAGCGAAAAGTGATTGGATGAATGAAACTATTGCTCAAAGGCATCCTTCAGAATTTCGTTCTCCTTACTGGAGGCGACTTCCTACACTCGACTGCATTCCATGTCCAGATAGTATTTGAATATCGTGATATTTGGACGGGATAGTCAAGGAGTTGAGATGGGGGTGAGATAAGGATGATAAGAAGATACCGAAGAACGAATAAGGGGTCGTAAAATTGGTAAAGAAGCGGAGAAACAGAGGAGATCGACAGTGGGCGCTCTTTGATCCACTCTTCCTTCGCTATTTACCGGGAAAGGCCGAATCACTCGGAAGCGACGAAAAACACGAAGAATTTCTCTCTTTTTCTCTCTCTACACCCACCCTCTGTTTTGACTTATTTTCTACAAGAGCGGATGAGCTTTTCGCGATGTATCGCTAGTCGGATCGTACTCGTGTCTTTCGTAGCCATTCGTTCCGAAGTTACGCATCAATCCTTTGATTTCATGTAGCAAAGAATGATAAAAGATTAAATTTGAAACTTGAAATTGACTAGTCAAATGGAAAGTAAAGAAATGTAGGATAAAAATCTAATGAAGAATTAAATTAATATACAATTACAGTGCACAGTATTTCCAATTCACAAATGAGCTGGAGTATTGTGCATTCTGTTAAATAATTATCGATATTTCGGCAATGTTCTTAATTAGAGTGGACTTTAATCTTCTTTGCGATTAATTTTTCATTACACCCATTAACGAAAATTTTTAGCTCATTAATAATTCGTGTCGACGGTGCCGCTATCAAATTCCTTATCGATCGTTGTGAACAAATACGAATGAAAATATCATACCGAGTAATTTATGACAAATTGAAAAATTTTCAAATGTTGATATAAGTCAGCGAACATAGTTGCGATGCCATTCGTTATTATAAACGCAATGCATCGAGCCCATCTCCACTGATGCACGCGCGTACTACTGATTCTCGAATTCCTCGGACTCGCGTTTGGTCCTTTGATCTTCGTAGCGGCAAGATAGTTTCGAAAAGTTGCCAGGCAGTTGTTTGGCTCGCCAGGCTGTACGAGTTTAGCGTTACGAGTGCAGTATCGGGCCGAGTGAGCGCTAATTAATTCTTGTTTAACGCTCGGTACCCATTTCCGGTGTTCGATGCGAAATACTTGCTCACTGGCTGGCCAACAAATGTGTCGGGTATTTATTTATTTACCTTCAATTTACTTTCCCCTGAATCCGCAGTAAATAACCTGATGGAAAATCAGTGCCTTAATCGCATAAAAATTGGATACGTCTGCTCTCTGCGAATAATATCGAGATTATTTATTCGCGCTTTTATCATCAATATCTAGCAGTGAATATCTTCCATTCGCTTCGTTTTGCCTTCGGATCACGTATCGAAGATTCAATCGACTACGAAGGGATATTCTCCAGAATAAAGCAAGCCGCGTTTACATAAGACACGAACATGACAACGTCAACTGAGAAGAAACGAGGTCGGAGCTCAAGTCTGATAACTTTTTTTCATCCGACTGCTGCCGATCGATAAAATATTATCTGCATCTAACAATGCATCTCTCGATACTCTGTGGACATCGCTTCGTTATTTTTGCCGCAAATACAATCTGTCATTTTTCATTTGATTTGCAATGAAGTTCACATGGAGCAAATAACGGATAAAACGGTTGAGGCAATGACCTATTCGTTTTTATTATTTATTTTTTTGCTATTCAGGGCTTGCAGGTTTTCTGTTCGTTTCATTCCATTTTCTAATTCGTTGCGTTTCGTTTGTATAAATATGTACATCTACGGAAAACCCGATTGCACTCAATTCGTAAAATACTAGTATTTTCTCGATTATTTTTTCGTGTCTCATCAATTGGTGTATAAAGTATAACAAGTTATATCTCTCCACCTATTCTCTTCGCGGTTCCCTCCGTTTGTCGTTGGTTTTCCACACAAATGTTCGCCAATTATTTCCTGACAATGCGTTAGCACTATATTTATTTCCAATTTTTCACAATTTTTTGTTTACTAAATTGTATCAAATTTTAAAGAGATTATTGTTTAATTCCCAATGAAATTGCAACAATCCTCCAGTTTGGATTCAATGGAGGATTAAAATATTAAACTGTTGGAGATAAATTTTTTTTTAGAAACTTATTCGTATGTCCTATTTAAATATCTTATCGTAGACATCTACAAACTTATTGAATTAAAACTATTTCTATTAATTTGTTAACCCTTTGCGGCATGGTGGTCGATATATCCACCACCTATCTTTAAGTCATTTTTTTTAATTTATCGAACACCAAATACTGCATTTTATTACTTTTTTTTGTAATTTTACTTCAGTAAGAGTCTTAGTAATATTTGGTAGGGTATAATTT
>VBVR01002215.1:0-24210 GCA_011638315.1 Tetramorium parvispinum
TATTAGTTATTTATTTGAAATAAAATAATACGAGGACGGAATTTTTTACATTTTATTTTTAATATTGAATATATTTTATTGACAGACCGCATCTCAATATTGCTTAGCGGCGATTTCGAAATTTAAGAACTTGGGAATCTTACCTCAAGATTCAGCTTCGCTGCGGGAGATTTACGTGAAATTCGAGTAAAAGGGGGGGGGGGGCGCGGTCCTTTTCCTTTATAATTATTTTCTTACTTGAACCTCGGTCAAAACGATGGCGCGCCAAAAGATATCCCTTCGAGACGGACATTAGGGGTTCGTGAATGAGATTCCTAGCCGCGCTTGCCATTCATACCAGTCTCGTTTCCAGGATGAGATCGTCGATAAGCCGGTGTATTTACATCGCATCTTTTTCCCTGCATCTTTTCTTCTTCCGATGCGCTTCCTTCGAACTTTATTTTCAAACAGGGGCTTCTGAAATAAACACCGTGGTTAAACAGTGTTATATTTAGCGCCGAGAAACATATGTTCCGAAATCACTTTGAAAAAGCTGTATCTTTTACATCATTATTTTTTTTGACGTTTCATTTTTTTTTTTTTTTCGTAATTAATAGTCGCTCGAGTCGATCGAGTGACGGATATACGTTGTAGAAATGAAAAAAAGTATCAGATGCCAGAATGAATAAACGAGTTGGCGTATTCTCATGCGGACTTTTTTGTACATTTATCGGATTCGAAGCTAGATGGAAAATCCAGAGCATCATTGTCGATTTGACGCGTCACCAGCGTAGTTCCTGCTTTCTGTAATTTTTTTTTATTTTAACGTATCGGCTTTCTATGGCCGCGTTAACGAGTTACCATTGAGTTCGATGACACCCTTCTGGAACTATCCTTCGTACTGTCGGCCGTACGATCGAATGTCTCCCTCTCTCTCGTTCCTCTCCCCCCTTTTCTTGACTCGCCCCTTTTCTTCTGTCTTCGGCAGGAGAAAGAAGAGCGCAAGATCAGCGAGGATCGGTGCTTTCACAGCGTGCAGGTATGAAGGAGTAATGTGATACATCGAGACACAGAAGAGCCTTAGTTTTTTTTTCTCCCTTACTTGCTCTTCCTAATTCGTGAACACAGGAGACCGCAACCTTTGGAGAAATCGAACTGCGCCGACGATTTCGATCGATTATTTCTAAAACGATATGCTGGCCATTGTCGAACTCTCTCTCTCTCTCTCTCTCTCTCTCTTTCGTTACTAAAATGAAAAAAAAGAATTAGAAAAAAGGGAACAGAATTTTTACAGATTTTAGAATAATCATTTAGAATGTTAAAAGATTAAATTTGTGTCGCAGTTATACTAATTTTAATAATTTTCATTAATTATTGTTCTTTGATTTTTTGGATACTCGACTTTTTTTATTTTTCATGGGAAATATAAGCTTTGCGCACACAAAATTAAGTTAAGAAAATAGTAACGGAAAAAAACAAACGAAGATAAATATTTTTCACCAAATGAAATGAATCTGGTCAACAGAAGGCCAAGCAGGAAAACTTCTCCCTCAGTGACAAACCCCGGGAGGTCTTGTCTGGAATTTATGACAGTCCGACTTTCATCGTAGGCATGAATGACTCGACATTTCGTACCTGGTCGAAATACTGTACCTTTTCCAAAGTAAGTTTCGAATATTTTCAGGTATTTCGTGCGTTTAGTTCGAAACCGTACAGTAGCTTCTTCCAAAATTTTACAATGTGTTTTATATTCTGAATTTTCTTTATTAATAAGTATCGTATATATTCAAAATAAGATGTAAATTTATTGTCTTTATTGTCTATTTATTCTTGTTAGAAGACTATTCTGTTTTAAATTGGTTTTAAATAATTATTATTAGTTTAATATTTTCTTATTTACTAAATTTTTTCAATCTGTCACTTATATAGCGTTACATCTTTGCATAACATCTTCTAAAAAGATGTTAAGCAAAGATGTAACGCGATGAAACATATTGATGATACATTTTGTCAAATGACTGATAACTCAGGCGATTAAACTTGTAGATACGATTGTAAGTTAATAGTTTAAGCGATAGTTAATCAGTTGTGGCTACCGTTTACTTAATGGCCTCGAAAATCAAATGGGTTTAAACACAGTCGAATCTCCTTGCCACTATATGCATTTCGCAGAAGCAGAAACCGCAACATCGTTCTCGATCTTGAATAGGAGGCAGGGGTCAAGATCCTTTGCCAATCAACATCGTCTGACTCGCTGCGATTAATTCCATTAGCGTCTTTTACATTGTTTTTTCATATTGTCAAATTACATTCGGATACTTAATAATTACTATTGTGCATTCACAGATATTTTTTATCTCGAAATAAAAATAGGTACGTTACATTTTATAATTGCGTTGTAAATATTGAAAATAAACAATCAACAAGTGTTAGTTCCTCGTTCTTGCTTTAACTCGACAATTCTTATTGTTACTGACAATAGTTTGGATTTTTTGGTAAGGTCTCGTAGGGTTGTAGACACCCGATAAAATTCTTTCCGGATGAACCGTGAAGAATAAAGTGCGCACGTGGAGGATGACAGGAAGAGGAAGAAAAAGAGAGAGGAGAGAGAGAGAGAGAAAGAGAACGAGATCGAGTAGTAACGCCCCCTCCCTCGACGTATCGCGTTCTTCGAGAGCAGATGTTCTCTGGGGACTACCGAGACTCCGCACTTTGACTGACAGTTGAATACCTCTGAAAGGACTGCGCAGATCTCGGTACTATCCGTCCTCCATGGTTCTAAATTTCGTATGCGAGCGTTTACGACGTATACTCGCCGCCACAAAGAAAGGGCCTCTTCTCGGCGAAATTAAAAATATTCTATCCCCGAAAACGACAGGAAGATGGAGAAGGAGAGAAAGATCGTATTTTTTGTTTGTTTTGAGATAGAACGATCACGCGATCGATGCAGTTAACGTTGTCTCGTCGTTTCGTTAATCACGAAATGACGCAACTAACAAGCACATCGGTGTCCTCAATGTCTATGAAATCGGCATTGGGAAGCGCGCCGTCTGGTTTGATCTGAGATATATAATATAATCCTATCTGTCCAACGGCGAGACGACCTTTGTCTTGCAAACACCGATAATAAAGGTGAAACCGAAAGGTCGATACTCCGGAAAGATCCGGTCTGTATAGATGCGGAAGATAGATCCGGTCTGTATAGGATACGTCTGCACACCTGAACGGTGAGACATCGAATTGAAATGTCGTCTATTACGTTGCCTGTTAAAAATTCGCCTAAAGATAAATTCTCTATATGACACGAAAATTCATATTTGTTTCTCTCGAACCACAGTTATTGTATTTCTATATCTTTTGATCGTACACGGTTTGTTCGGCGCAACTCGGGCGATCGGTCGGAAAAGTTGAAAAGATACGTAAACTTTCCCAGCACGAGGTAGGAGAGGCGTTTAACGCGGATGGCCTCGAGGGGGGGGGGGAGAGCGAAGGATGGTAGACATGGGCCGACGATAGCAATGTTATGGTAGCCACCGGAAATAGCCGGCACTATCAGCCGCTTTGCCGGATAGTGCGCCGTCACCGCAGAAAGAGTTCCAATCTTCTATTCAGCACGTTCTTCCACGCTTCTCGCTCCTTCCTAGTTCCGTTGGACTATTCTCGCTCCTACATTCTTTCTCTCTCTCTCTCTCACTCTCATCTTCCTTCTCTCACACGTCTATTTTTCCCTTTTTACCCGATACAACGTCTCGACGAGAATGGAGTGGGACCGTTTCTACCGCCGAAAAAAGAAGCGCGAAAGGGTGCCAGAAGATGGCCGGAAGCATGAAAGAAAGCAGCCCGGCAACCCCGACTTATCTACCAACATCCTTAGCCCTCCCGCTGTACTGGCTCCCTTGTACATTCTTCTCCGATTCTCCACGGTTTAGCAAATGATCAAACCTTTTCTATTTTTCCTTCAATTTAAGCTCGTAGTTCGTGTTTGCGAAAATTTTTATGATTATTATTTTTATGAATTTTATTAAATTTATATATATACATATATAAATGTAGAGTAAAAATGAATAATACAAAATTTTGTAGATCGTGATAAATTATATACATATCTAAATATTTTATTTCTTATAATTCGACGGGCGCAATGAACGCGTCGAAAACACGCTGTTACGAAACGCTATGGACACAGGAGCGATAGAACGATGGAAGTGAAACGCAAGTGTCGTTGATAGAGTATGCAAACTTCATTGCCCGAGAGGGTGGGTGACGGACTTCGCCCTTTCTTCGTTTCTTTGCTCACGCTGGCGGCCTGCACCCCATTCGGCGCGGTAAGTAGCTGCGCTACTAAGCGGTGGTTGCGGTGATACATCATGGGGTGTCAACGAGTGTCCCTGCCGCTGTAATCTCGCATCCATCAAGGCGACGCGCGGTACGGGACGGGACGAGGAGGGCAAGCGGACGGGGCGGGCGGACGTACGACGGTTTGCTGATCGATGTCCATCGGCTCCGAGAAGCGACCTCCGAGGCCTCACCTACGACCTTCTTTCTCTCCTAACACGCTCCGACGGTGGCGGCGGGGTAGCTCGCGCCGGGATCAATCGGTTTTTGCCCGACTCGATTTTCATTTATCTTTCCCTATCTGAAGGCTGCTATCGTCATCGCGATCCTTCAGGCCGCGCGCCACGCTCGTGATGTAAAGCCTGGACAGTCCGTCGCGTCGTTTCCGTGTATCCCGAATCAGGCGCGAGTCTCGTAACTCGCGTAAAAAATGATCGCGTCCGCTCCTCCCCAAAAGCCCCGTACGTCGATTAACTGTAACTGCAGTCCCGTTGCCCCCTTTGTCCCTTTGCAGTCTCGCTCTCCCAGATTCTGGAAAGCGAAAGAGAGGCGAGTGAATCACAGTTGAAGCTAACCGATGTTTTCATCCTTGTTCCGCTAATTATTCGCTAATCTCGCACACGAACGTACCCAAGCGAGCCCGTAAAGCCAGGATTACCGATGCGATGTAAGGATTATAACGGTGTCCTTGATCCTAAGAGACCTTCGCAAGTATCGTCTTAGCGCAATGTGTTCTCCTCCCGCTTCTCTCACGTTATTTTGTCGTGTTTGATGCTCGGTGATTGGTATTTTGTACGATAATACTAGGAAGAAACCCTAAAGTGAAGCCTTATTGCTAACATCCGGTATACAAAATAAACTTTATTTGTAGATGTATATTTTAATTCATAGAAATACACACACACGCATACACATATAGAAATGAAGCAAACATATCTGCAATATATATATATGTACATATATATATATATATATACATATATTACAGAAAAAAATTCTTATTTATCTTTTACCCAAAATCCCACATTGACAATGTTATCTTTCTATTCTTTCTCTTTATGAGAGAATTTTTTTCCAATGAACTTTTATAACCCCTGTTTACGCAGAAAAATCACGCGGTAGCATTGGCCGTAACGCGGCCGTCAGTTGCAGCGAATAAATTACGTCGCACGGTCGGGGCTGGTGTATATTGCTCGCAAATGGTATCTGGATAATTCGACGTGGTGGCGAATCGACGTCGAATCGCTTTATTGCGGACTGGTTTGCAAACAGTGCCATGCGGAGCGGACCCGAGCGTAGTACCGTTCCCGTGATTAATGGCCGAGGGTGCGCCAGAGTAGTCCAGAAATTAAGCGCGGAAAAAACAGATCGTACCTCTCGTTACGGGTACGATTTCCGTTCTGCCGGCTCCGTCGGGATGCCAATGAATAGTCCTACAGCAACGTCTAGTGAACCTCTCTTCTCTCATTAATTAACAGGAAAATTATTCCGGCCACTAAACCGCTCACCAAGATTTATTTTTACGTCTAAAAATTAGAGAGATTTTCGTAAGAGTTCTACAATTTTTTTTAATCAAAATTTAAATGTAAAATGCGAGAATTTAGAAAACCTTGACAAGCTGTTCCTTGTAATATTAATAATAAACCGTACGAAACAAAAAATCATAGCTTTATATATTTTAGCATGCATGTATTTCACATACTTCGGGTATTTTAAACGGATATCACAAGTAATATGTTGTACAATTGTTAAAAAGACAATATCGCGTTCGCCGGTCGACTGGAGGCCAAAAATTTAACGCACGCGCACACACATACACACGCACGTAAAAGCGTCGTTTTTCCCCTCTTGACCCTGAATTATTCAACGACTCGAAGACCCGGCGAGGACTTCATAAAAATTGCACGCGTCGTGATTGCCGTGGTTCAGAGTCAACGGACGGGAGAAAGAGAGGCCGCGGGGGGGAAAAGAGAAAGAGAGACCTTTAAAATTTACCCCCCCAGTCCCTGAAGACGCCATCTTCTTTCCACAGCGCGACGCTGTGTTTTTTAACTTGGAACGTGTAAGCACCGCCAAGTGGGACGATTAGGTGCACTATGAATGAGCCGGAAAATCGAAATCGACTCTTCTGTTGTCTCGCAGCGATGAGTCATGACATGTGTTTCTGTAAGCAGACACGTCTGGTGGTTAGACTAGAAACTATTATATTTCCTTTTGTCAACTTTTATCTTTCGCCATTTTACGTGTGATTTATTGTAGTTTTGCCAATTGTGAAAAATTGCGACTTTGCGGTTCTTTCGCTTGTTTTTCGTTCCATATGATTTTTGGCGGCGCGGCGTTAGAAATCCTCTTTGCAAATTTTTTTTTCATCGGCCACGCGAATTTCCACCGTGAAACTAACCGTCGACCGCGGGTCGAGAAACGTCCCGGGTGACGTATAATCGATCAGACCGAATTCCCCTCTTGTCGCCAATCCCTTAAATCCGCCCACCTATCACTTCGCGGTATGTAAAGGGTGTGTTTAGAATCCGACGGGGGCTATAGAATGGTACTCGCCTGGCGATTCGTAACAGTCGTGACCGCGTACTCGGCATAATGCGGGAACCGTGTTTCGCATCCGGAAGTATCGCACGCGGGATAGATGTTCGCCCGGTACTAACGCTCTTTGAAAAACTAGCCGCCAAGCAAACATCTTCGAGAAGTTTACTGGAGTAGAGATTTTGGTCATATTTAATGCCGTGCTTCGAGATTCGATTGCTTTTAAATAATTATCTCGAATTATTTAAAGTATGACAATTTCCAATAAATAATTAACACATTTTTCCAAACGAGCAAATTTTGGTATGGATAATCTACAAAAGAAAGTTATGATTGATAGTTTCGTGTAAAAGACTATTTTGAATTTTGAGATATTGTAGTCTGTAGCATAATAGATATTTAATGCAAGAATAAGGAAAGTTTACACAACATATATAAATTGTAGGATATCGTAAAACAAAATTTTATCTACTGAATATATTATACGTGAACGATACGAGAAGAGTTTTGTATTATTCCGTGAATATTAATTAATTCGTCTTTAAGAGCGTTTTAAGAAAACTATTTGACGAAACAAATTTATACCTTTCGAACATTTAAAATCCACGACGACGAAGTTGTACATTGAATACCGAATCTTCGCCGGCGTACTGAACGAGGGATGAAACGGGAGGGGGAGTGGCGGAGTCCTCACCCTTGCCCTCGACCTCGCCCCTCAAGGGTAATAAAACGGCAATTTAATTCGTACACTTGATAAACGCCGCACCGCCTGCGCTCGCGAGCCTGGCGAAAGTCAAACGAACGGGGAGGGCTTATTTTGCAAATCATCGCCTCGGCGATAATAAAGCGCACGCCTCGAGAAACAAGGAGCAAAATAAAGGTGCGACGTGAGCGATGACGAAACCTCGCGGGTCTGCGTTTCACAGGGGATAATGATAAACTGCCGGCGTCAGAGTTAAACGATCGATTATTTCGTCGTGGAGAGATGCGCGCATCTACGCGGCGTGATGGAGCGCATACAATAAATTCGAAGCTGAGAAAAGTGCGCTCCGCACGGTATGCCGGAGCCTTCACCGTTGCCTTCACCGTTCGATTTGGCGCCCTTCGTTTCGATCGCGCAAGTGCCAGAAGCAAAAGTAATTGCTATAGAGAACGTCGGTTGTTTCATTGCCAAGGCGTCAATAGTTGTAAAGAGTTTAATAAAGGACATTCAGTGAAGCTCGAGCCTCGGCAGCAAATGCGAATAACAAAAGATGCATCTTGATTTGCAGTTTTACGAAGGAATGTGTTAGTAATCGTGTATCTAAAATAGAGAGAGATTCAGATTATATTAAGTCTAAATATCAGAGTAATTTATGTGAAAGGTGAGGAAAAACACCTTAATATAATTATCAATTCGTGACTAAACGGACATTTATACGCCCTGGATATGGATATCTTTCGGATAAGCGCGTTTACGTTCCCCTGTTGCACAAAAATTGCAAGTGACTATCGGCGGAATAACTTCGCATTCCATCGCAAGCGTATTGAGAACCCGTGGCCGCGTCCGGCCAGCCCGCGACAGAGAGGGGTTGAAACGTAGGCAAAGGGGATTTTGCAGGAGCGGAGGGTTACTCGCAGGGTGGTTAGTGGCATTCATCGCGATGCAGATGGCTTCCACCCTTCGCGCCGGCAAGAGCGAGAGAAAGAGAGGAAGTGGGCGAGAAAAAGAGAGATTGAGGCCCGGGAGTGAACGAGAGGGAGATCACCGGCGATGCTGCTGCTGCTGCTGCTGCTGCTGCTGCTGCTGCTGCCGCTACCGCTGCCGCTGCCGCTGCTGCTGCCGCTGCCGCTGCCGTCGTTGTTGCTGCGTGTGCGTGCACGCGTTTTTTCCTACGTCCCTCTGTGCCTTTGGCCTCTGCATAACTGCCCCCCTTCCCTCCTGCGGTGCACGCACACGTGTGTACGATCGACCAATCGCCGGTGTGCATGTCGCCTCTTTTTCGCTGCATGGAATGTGAGCACACGTATGTGCGTGTGTATGCGTGTAGGCGAGATTGCGTGCGTCCAGCGTGCGTAATGGTGCATATGCGCCGTATGCGGCTTTTTATTTCCTCATCAAGGAAGAGGAACAGAAGTTAACCGATAACTCCGCGCGCACCAAAGGTGCACCGGAACTTTGTTTTCGAGGCAAATGATACGAGCAATAGTCATGCTTTAAATCAGCGCAAGATACGAATACCGTTTGTGTCCATTTCTACCAATAGAGAGTAACTTTAATCTCAGTTTTACTTGCTCTTTATCTTTCTCTAATTTTTAAAACTAGAAAAAATAAAAAGCAAGTTAAACCAATATTAAAATTAATTTATAATGATAAAAATGGATACACATTAGTATCGTTAAATGTCTTTGCCTTTATGTTGCAATGCGTAAGGTTAAAGGGCACAATGTTTTTGTTAGTTAACCTAAATCCAAAAAGTTTTTAAATATCACTGATGTCTTTATAGTTATTAAATATTTTGTGAATAATGCTTGAATAATCATAATTTAATGTACAATTTTTTTATAAATAATTGAAATGGTTTCGTCATTAATTCTTCTCCTAAAAGGCGGCGGTATTACACAAAATTGCACAATAATTCATTGTTCGTTGTTGACGCCAGTGCTATTGTTTCCCAAATGATTCCCAGTCAAGTCTGAATTTAAAGAATACGCAACGTCGTGTTAAACGATTACCCGCTCTCGGTCGCCCTGTACGCACGATTTCGTCTGGGTCACAACAAGAAGCGTATCTCGAATAAACGGGAACGTCGTCTCAGATTTAATTCTCGTTTACGGCGGTACCCTCTCCCCTCTTGCCTGCCTGCCTTCCGCTCCCCGCGCGATCCACCCCTTCTCCTTTCTCCTACTTGGCTCGTGAACGTATATTGTATATCCCGCGGAGGGTAGACCCCAGTTCTCTGTATTTACCTGTCACCTCGATGACGATCGTGACGAGGGTACTACGTGTACCCGGCGTACCCTTCGTTCTTGACGCTGTTCAGAGTACGAATGCATATAGACGTCTTGGATCTGGCTCGTGTGTCGCATACGGTTTTTCATGAGCTTGCTCGCACACGCGAATTATCTGGAGGTACTAAAAATAACCTGCGCCACGGACTCCATGCTATTAACGGATTTAATTCGAAGACGTTAATAAGAATTATCGAGGGCTGTATTGACGACGAATCGCATCATTCGCATCGTTAATTGGACATTAATGAAACCCACGTGTGCGAAATCTACTTTAATTAGCTCGTATAATATGATATTTGATGTAAAAACTTGTAAGAGAGTAGTTAAAATCAATACGCGTACAAACATGGGGTCGACGATTTCGCCGCATGCCTCCCTCAGGAGGGGGAACATTGGTAAACAGCGATCAATTATCCGCGCGAGTCTCGTGGCCGCGCGTAAATTATCTCGTTCTCGCTTATATCTAGACGAGGTATGGGAAATCGTCACATTTTTCATGGAGATTAATCGAGTCGACAAACGAGTTCGATCGATGAATAATCGATCCGGGAGGGCGCGATAAATCGGCTCCTACTGGCCTGGTGGTAGCTACTGATTCCACGCGCGATTTGCATACGCAGGAACGTGTCGCGGTACCAACGACACCCCAGACTCACCTTCGATTATCATGAAAATGTCTCGAAAACGTGTGTCGCGTCGCAGACACACTCTTAGGACGGTTCTCGCCAATGACGCGCGGCCGCTCACCGACGAGAGAAGCGGAGAGAGAAGGAGAGTGAGAGAGCGACCGAGACGAGAAGGGGAGTCCCCCCCCTCGCTTGCCAAGGAACAGGGGCCTACCACACGAGACACGAAAATTGGCATAAATGAGATTGATACGACTTTAAGTTACTCCACGTGAGAGGCTCGGCGCTCGTCGAGATTCTGGTCCCGCCACTCGTCACGCCACTTTGCGCGCGCTCGCCTCCTCGTGAAGAAAAGCGCTCCGAACGACGACGCTCTCGACCCGAGGCGTCCAACCAGATACGCCCCTGCCGTTGACCGGCGTGTCGTCCGTTTCAATAACGATCTGCAGGAACCCGTTCTGCGGAAAGTGACGTTGAGAAAGAAAGAGAGGAGAACCAGCCAGGTAGCCTACGGTGGCTACGCGATGCTGTATTAGCGTCGACCTATTTTGGGCCGTGCCTCGCGATGGCTCCGATGAATCGAGTGAGCTTTTCTCTTTATTCTCCCGAGGCGTTGATGGTGAATGTGCTTTGCGACAGGTGGTATTTATATGTTCTTATATACGTATATATCTCTCTTACCGAGTACAACGTCGCTGGAGGAATCTTAAAAATACCGTAATCGATATGTATCGTATATCAGTTGATCTCAGGGACTCGTTCCCGTCACATATTTGCATGCACATTAATTTCTTTTTAAATCGTGATACTTTTATCAAGTGCACGATGCGACATATCAATTTTTAAACTTTGTTAGAAAGTTTTCGGTTTTAATGGAAATTTTTATGGGGCATTGGCATTATTGGCGCTTTCAATATTTATAATATACATATATATAATAACATACATAAGCAGAAAAATTATGCTAATACTCGATAATTCTGAAAAATAATAAATGAACAAAAATTTTGCAACGACCTTACTCTCGTATAACTTTAAAGATTGAATATTGATGGATTAATTGATATTCTCATTTTTTTCATATACGACTCGCTATAATTTTTTAACGATTTCAATCGATCGCAAAAAGCGCAGCCATCCCGAAGATGCTCCCACGGACGGCGAAGGAACACCGTGTACGAGGGTGACCGCGCGGAATCTGGGAGCGGCGGTGTGTAGAACAAGTAATAAAATAATTTTAACGACCGGCTTGAATTATGCGCGTGGTACAAATAATAATATCTGCCCGGCACGCATCCCCGCAATAAATATCGAAGGGGTCCCCGGCTCTCGTCCCCCTCCTCCCCTCCTCTCCCTCTCCCCGTTGACGATCCAGGAACCCTCGCGAGCTTACCCTCTTCACGGTGCACCTCGGCGAAGTGGAGCCTCATACTCGGCCTTCGTACTCGGCTATGTGGAGCAGAAGGCCCCCGTTCGTACCGAGAGGGGACCTTGCGAAAAGGGGCCTGACCTCGTCGCAGTGATTCTCCGCTCTTGTTGCCAGCGATCGTCGTTGCGTCTCGCAGAGATAACGTGGGAATGTAACCGGCCACTCTGCGGCCGGTTCAACGAGATACGCGTCTATTCGCCAAAATATCGCGCTATCGAAATCGTTTCCAAAGCAAGGATGAAATAAACTTTATCGGTCCATCGCTATACAGTCTGCGATTAATTTTCGTGACGATGTATTTCTACCGTTTTCCTTCAATGATTTGAAGAATATAAGCGTACAACCGTGAAGTAACGGAGACTCTTATCTTTTTCGTGGGCGTAATCGCGTTAAGAGAAACGCTGGTGTTTGTTGAAATTTATCGTGAGGCTGCACGAGCGATGCGCGCGCGCGCACACACACACACACACACACATACACACATGCATGTGTACGTATCCAGAATTCGCGAATCGGGATCGTGCCGGGCATGTATTGAAATTCCAGGCGCGTTGGATGACGTTCGCGTACGCGGAACGAATCTCCTCGAGGTTTCTTGAATGCACCGGGAGAACAGTGTCGCGCGGCTCGGACGTCGTGTCGCCGGCAGGTGACAGACGCAGCACGAATTAAGTGTCGTAAGATGGTGGGCCGTCGCGTACCGAAGGGTGCCATTGTCATTTCCCGTCGCGCACCGAATTTCGACGTGGATTCCGAAGCGTGTCGATGGATCGATCGCCGCAATAATACCGGACGTTTCCAAACGACTCGACTATTGTGACGCTTGGTCCGCGCGACCCTCCGTAAAAATAGAACGTCGCATCAAAACAAACATAAAAGCAATTCCGTCATACTTTCGCCAATATGAATTGTCACTTTGGTGAAATGCACGAGCCGTACATACATCAATCCGTATCGTACAAATTTTTTTCCACGAAATTTCTGTAAGGTGCAATATCGTAAATCTGTACTGCAAGAAAACGATGAGAAATTCTTCTTAATTTTCTCGATATAACGATTAAATAACTCGATTCACATCAATCTCTAATAGGAAAAAAAAAAATCAAATAGCCAGCACGACCATCCTCGACGACGGAGTTCGACGAACATTTAAATTGGCCGACGGGATATTGCATCGCGCGGCTGCGAAGGCTATCCGGTTGCAGTGCAGATTTTGCAATGCAAGAAAGAAAAAAGCGTTTCGATGTCGGGGAACCAGAAAAGAGAGGCGGAAGAGGCGAGGGAGACGCGAGGGGGAGGGCGAGATGGGGGTACGGCAAGAGAGAGATTATGTCGTCAAAACGGACGTGCGGCGTAGACCGGCGGTTGTGCCCATTGGCCGTTGACAGCGCAATGAGATCCTGATTTGCGCGGATGTATTTAATCGTACGCGAAGGCGCGCGAGAGAGTTGCGGGCTCGCACGAGCGAGCGAGCGAGCGAGCAGTTGCGCGCATCGTTTAGCAATCAGGGAGAATGATGCAGCCAGAACGACCGGCCGACCGGGCCGGTGCAGCGAGAGATGCCGTAGCTACGCGCAATCAGTATGCCCGTGCAATTTATTTGTACACCTGTGCCGGCCGCGGTCCTGCGGGACGCGAGAGACCGATCCGGGATCCGCGGGCTTTCACGCATGATTACGCAGGATACGAAGCGAACGAGAACTTGATGTTACGCCCGCGTAGAAACTGGCATAAATTGTACCCCTTGAACAAATTTCCTCAAAGAGAAGATTGAATTTTTCTCAAATTCTGCTTAATTTTTGCTTACAAAGTACCTACAGTTTAGCAATGAAACAAGATTATATACTTAGAAAAAAAACTCACAAGAATAAAGATATACATTATATACCTATTATTTCAACGCTTCTTTTTAACTTTTCATCAAATCTAATTTAACTAATCTAATTTTATTAATAGAAAACATTGAATGCTCATTAAAGTAAGCAAAATTTGAGAAAAATTCAATCTTTTCCTTTGAGGAAATTTGTTCAAGGGATACAATTTATGCCAGTTTCTACGCGGGCGTAACAAAGTTCTCTCAAGTTTTCTCGTGACTGCGTAGGCTTATATATTTCTATTAGATATGGCATATTTATTTAACTAAATTTATAATTTGTAAATCTAGATGACATTAAGCACTGAAATAGCCTACTCGTCCATTTTACACTATTATCACTAATTGATTAATTAACATAATTTATATTAATCGTATGTTAAACATGTGATGTTTATAATTTATAATATGATAAATTTTGATTTGTGTGGTATGATAACCATGTTAGTTAAATTCAACTAGTTGCTTCTCATATATCTCATTCCTCTTTCTATATTTATTTAATGTCAAAACACAATATGCGAAAAATTCTTGTGAATAAAAATGTTGGAACTGTGACATTTTGTAAAATTTATTGTCACAATTTATTGGTACTTTTATAAAGTGTACATATTTTGGGAGAAATTTGGGTGTAATTCGGTATTTCCTGGATTTTACCAAGAAACGTCAAAACGTTAATGCGGATTGATTTTATTGCTCTCTCTTTGTGGGAAAAAAATGGTAAAAATTGTCCCTGCCATAAAAAAAGAAAGCGCAAGACAAAGGTTGTGTAAAAATTGTTTTCTTTTAGCTGAAAGGGCAATAAATTTAGAACGGAAAAGAAACTATAACATACAAATTATAAATTTAGTTAAATGTTTATAATGTAATGTTTATAAAAACCAATAAGCATTAAATCGAGGTTTTACATTATGAACATTTAACTAAATTTTTAATTTATGTCATAGTTTCTTCTCCGTTCTAAAATTGACCATTTAACTGAGAAAAACACAATTTTTATACAACTTTTGTCTTGCGCTTTCTTTTTTATGATAGGGACAATCTTAACTATTTTTTCCCACAGAGAGAGAGAGAGAGAGAGAGAGAAAGAACAATAAAATCAATCCACATTAGCATTTTGACCCTTCTTGGAAAAATACAGACAATACTGTATTACGCATTTTCTCATGTAATATTATATATGTACAATTTATGAAAGTACTAATAAATTGTAATAATAAATTTTCCAAAATGTCACAGTTCTAATTTTTTATTGAACGGTTTACAAGAATTTTTCGCATGTTGTACTTTGACATTAAATAAATATAGAAAAGGGATGAGATATATATGGAAAGCAACTGGTTGAATTTAACTAGCATGATTATCATACTACATTAATAAAAATTTATCATATATTTATATAACTATGCTATAACATAGGATTAGTATCATTGATAATGATAAGATCAATTACGTCAGCACAGCGATTTTTACAAAAATTTGAAAACATTTAACGATTTTCAGGGAAACTGTATATAAGTAATTTAATAAATTTAGTAAGACGAGATGATGCTTCGTGCTAACGCGAGTGGATTAGTAACAGAAGGATCCCGAGTTTAAATTCGGGCGGACCTTCCCACGTACAATTTTCAGCGGAAAGTCATAGAGGATTTTTATAGATCTAGATGACATTAGGCACTGAAATAGCCTACTCGTCCATTTTACACTATTACCACTAATTAATTAATATAATTTATAATGATAATTAATACAAGCGACAGCTAGTAATAAATTTCTTTATTGCGGATTCTTTATTGTTAAAAAAGGAGATACGTTAATGATTTCTCAGTGACTCTTCTCAGTTTCTTGTGACAGGAAAGGAACTATAATGGCCACTTGGTAAAACCAACGGCTGTAAATTTCTATCCTAATGGTTGGTTGCTCGTCTGTGGCTCGGACGAGCGAGAGATTATTTGGATTTCGAAGAATGGCAACAATCGAGCTTTGTAATCGGTCCTCGAAACGATAAAGACTTTGTTGGCTACCCTTCCGGCACCACCGTTCTCTCCCCGTCACAACCACCCCCTGATTTTCGCTCGATCTCACCTCCTCCCCCTTCCTCCCCTTCATCCTTCCTCCTTTCTCTTCGTCGTACACGCACACACACACACAATCTCCCTTTCTCTCGTTACTCGAGCTCTAAGAGCTAGCCCAATGCTATCACCTGTTGACAATCGGACGCCTACGAATTCGCCCGCGTATCGCGCGATCGTGTTCTCCCCCTCTCAGTATCCTCTTCTTTCTTCACTTTGACACGGGAGTTTGACGGCGTTCCAAGTTCGATAAATCGAGAGGAAGTAAATGTATTTAAATGTCTGTGTAGTGTCTCTGAGAAATTTGCTTGCTTTAGCTCAGTGCTTATATATTTTATTTATTCGGCGAATCGCACTATTTTCCCCTTGAGGGGAGGGAAGGGGGGCGTAAATGCATTCTTCTCGTTAAAAAAAAGATCTCGATGCGAAAAAATGTGCCAATTAAGATAAGCATTTCGCTTACTACATTTAATGATTATCGGAGGTACAATCTCAGATAAAAGTGCATAAAATTTTAAATACTTGAATATTCATGCCTTACGTATAATAAATCTAGATGTAAGGAACTCGAACTATAATTGGAGTCTTATTTTTACTCTAGAAAGATATTTTGTATATTACCAAAAAAAAATGTTTTTTCCAACATTATTTGTGGCACTGATAGCATATTTTTGTCAGTTTACAATTTATTTCTTTAAAACGATGTAGTGAAGATAATTGAAACTTGGTAGATAGTTTTATCTATCCGTATACTAGATGTACAAAGAATAAAATTGAAAACATTGGTGCCATTTCTTCAATATTTTTATCTTTAAAAATCGTCTCCTTCCATAAGAATACGTGTAAAATCAGCGAAAATTAAAATCGTTATTACTCAGCAACTATTTAATGGATTCATTTAAAGTTGTTTGCAGCACATCAGGAAAGTAAAAAGAACAATCTCAAATTTTTATCGATTTTTTCGAAGATAGCTCCGATACAGCCTTAAAGATTACCTACCAAAACTTAAATACATCTGTCATTCATAGAAGTGTTTTTTTTTCGAGATAATAAATCTTTTTTATGACCTAAGATTAAGATTTTAGTTTACGATTGTCTGGTATTATCAGGTGAAAAACAGAAAGACATATGCTTTCAATGAATAAACATAAATGCGAAAATTTTTCCTTGGAAAAACAAAATTATTTCCACTAGGTGTAGATCTGTAAAAAATTTCTTTCCCGAAGGTAAAAAAATTTATAACACAAATGACAGATGTCGATCATAAAAAAGTCAACCTGCCATTTTTAATACCTTTATATTATATATCTTTGAGCTTTGGAAAGCATTAAGTTATCATTTTAATTTCATATCCTCAGTTTTCAGAGATTTCACGATTTAATAAATGCTACACTTTATTCTCTCATTATTCATTATTCACAAGATAAAATGAGATTGGCTTGTATTATTGTCATTGTAAAGAGCTCGTGCAAACTTGATGTCGTGTATTTGTTAGCGTAATAAGCTAACAAATTAAAATGATGTTTGATCACAAGTGGCGTGCATTCACAAAAAGTCGGCGAGAACGCCTCTCGCGCGTATGATTTGCCCGTGCAACAGTGGCATTAGGCCGAAATGCCACAAGTGGCACATAAACCGTGCGGAATAAGTGGATTGATAGGTCGTTACCGCTGAAAGAAGATAGAGCGGATCGCGCGATACACGTAGAAAGCTGAAGGTAAAGGAGAAATAGAGAAAGAGAGAGAGAGAGAGAGAGAGACCATACAATAAGTCGGAGTCCGACAATGGGATACCGCGGGCGGTCTTTGTGATTCAAATCAATGTTTGCGATACTCGATGGTGCACTGCCTTTGTAGCACCGGGCTTTCCTAGGCTTCTCGCGTATACGTGTACGTTCTCACACAGCGTAACGCCGCACGCACACATACGCAGAGCTATCTGTCCTATCGGGTGCGCGCGCGCGTCCTATCGAGGTCGCGTGTATGCGCGCGAATGTGTGCATCGACGATGCGGCACATCATGCGACATGAGAAAGCTCATTGTACGTCCCGGCATAGACGCACTCGAAAACCAGAATCCTGAACGGCCCAACCCCTCCCCCCTTCCTCCCCCCGCCCGATCGATCTCCTTCTATGGGCCGTCTCGTGCCGCGTTCGCGCTCATTCATATCCGACCGACGTTCGGGAACCGAGACCTTTAGTTTCGCGACTACGTTCTTCTCGCGACGCACATCGATTTTCGCGACTCACGAAACGCGCGTCTCTTCGCAGCGCGAAAGCGAAATTCTTTCTCGGTTACTATCTACTATACGAGACGACCGGCCCTCCTAAATCTAGTGCACGATAAGTGAATTTACTTGTACTAGAAGTATTTTTTTTCACTAGAAATATTTTCTTAGTTGAGTATTTTTAAACAGTTGTCATGAAAATCGCTCCGCTGACACAATTCATTTGATCGACATCGATAATTCTCTTTATTTATATAATTGTGATATGTTGAACAATATTTAACAAGCAATAAATTTTTAAAAATAATTGACATAGAGTTATGATACTTCGTACTCTTGTCATGATATGTCAATGATACCGTCATGTTACTGTTACTCTTGTCAGTTTCTAAATGGATTTTTTCAAAAGGGAAGTGAATCCGTTTTGCGTTCTTGCTATTTTAGAATGCGAAAACACCATGTGGTACAGCGAAGGTTGTTTCTACAAGGACGAAGGCGAAAAATGTGTAGACCATTAAGGTTCGCAGAAAAAGAAAAGAAGCTTTAATGACTTTTGCGATGGTTATCGGCTACATTTTTCATTCCATTTTTCAAAATCATTTTTCACAGTATCTTTCGATCATTACAATTGACATAAAATTGACGTAAAATTGACATTAATCAAACTAATGAATTAATTTTTTTTTCATAACGCAGAACTAATTGTCTGCAATAAGGAAATTTATCATCAGTACTTTCACTTGCTATTTTGTGTTCGCAAAAGATATTTATTCCTGTTATTGTTTTGTTCAGATACCACTGTGATAAAAGCTTATCGAGATATCGGATGAGTGATTTATAATCATATGACTTAATACAATGAAAAAATTTAAGAACGTAATGAAAATGTAGAGGCTAAATGTAACACGAAATTTTGTAACGCTGCTGTTATAGTTAGAGTGGAATATAAAAATAAAGTTAAATATAAAAATAAAGTTAGAGAGAGTGGATAATACAACATTCTCCATACAAGGATTAGAAGTAAAATGCCTCATTATTGGAAAATTAAATTGAACAAAGTTTTACCTTGAGAAAGGCATAATCGTGAGAAAGGCACTTAATGCAAGATGCACAATGCAATTGCGAAATAATGATGTTATTGCAATCACGATGATCGCGTATCAGGACCGAGAGTACTCCAGATTACTTGGAAAATTAACGTAATTGTGGTAATCAAAACAGATAAACAATCATTCGATGAGACTGCAATTACGATAATCGTGTTTTGAAATGCGAGGAAAAGCACGTTTCGCTTGAAAAAAAAAACGTATATATTGTGAACGTGTCGACACGTTCAACACGTTCGACACGTGTCGAGCAAGTGTCGAATTTAGAGAAATGTTTACGATATCTTTTTACTTGATATCATCGTTAAGACCTAAAATGTAATTCTATATGAGTTTATCTGTCGCATACTTTCGCTGCAAGCCGACTCGCATCTCTTCTCCTTTTCGTCGCGTCTCGCGGCAACAGGTCCCACAACACGCAGCATGCTGAAATGAAGACGCGACATTCATAGAGGCTCGACGGTAACGATTTCAGCGAGCCGCTCGATAGATTCTAGCGTCCGACGGATAAGAACGGGAAGAAGAAAGAAGAAATCTTTATTGCAAACTCGTAATCTTGAATATATCGGGGGGGGGGTAATAAAGAGCAGTGAAATTCGGAATTGACGTAGAATTCGAAGGAGGAATTATTATATGACGGCGAGAGTAAGAAAAGAGCCGAGAGGGGAAAAAGTGAATTCTCAACTTTTTAACGAGAAAAAAAGAACGTTTTGCTGATAAGATACGATACGTGCGATGCACATGATACGAATCGCTAAAAATATATCTTCTATCTTCTAAGAAAATCATGAAAAGGCCTTTCCCAAGATAAGATTTTAATCGGCATTTTCCAAAAGATATTTTATTTCTGATTCTTACGAAGAAGAATAGGATGTCGCATTATCTGACGTCATTTCAACAGCAGCGTTACAAAACTTCCCGTTCATATCTTAGCTCAGCGCATTTTCATTAGGTTTTGATTCCTAAATTTTCTCATCGCAAGTTGCACTTAGCGCCACGTATTTGACTCATTCGTGCATTAATGTCGATGTATACGTAATACATCACGCAACTTGAGCTCGTGTTTCCAAAGGAACACATTAAGGCTCGCGGACGCACATATACACCAGGCGCTGCTCAACGCTGCGGACGGCGGCCGCGTAGCGGTACATGCGTCCGACGGGCAGCCGATTTCGCGGCGCGAAAAAGCACGTAGAAACGTTGCTTGTGCCACAGGCCGGAGCGCGAGAGGTACGGATGAGAGGAGAGGATAACGATAGCATGGGGGTAGGGAGAAGCCGATGGGAAGGGAAACGAGACGTTGGGAGCTGAAGCATCGCCGCGAGAGGTCGGTCATGTTCACCGGGTGACGTCACTACGGGAGCACCGCCCCCGTGGCGAGCGAGTCGGCCGATTGGTCGAGAGAAATGATGGCAGGCGCGTTTGCCAATCGATTGCGAAGCGCGGTACATCGGTCGGGTGTACTCCCCACTTTGACGCAAGGTAGAAGAGGGGGCCCGGTCGTGCGAGAAGGGAGACGGCCGCCTCGGCAGGAAGTGAGCTCCGACCTCAAGGCGTGCTATACAAGTGCTCAGACAGTTTCGTTCTCTCGCAGAGAGTGGAAGTTGCTTCGCATCTTCTGTATCGGACTCTGTGTTCTTCGTTATCGTTGACGTCCAGCACACTGTGGTGACAGGGCGAGCGGGAAAGCAGCAGTATAAAGTAAAAACGTGGCTTTTACTTGTACGCGCTTTGAGCGACTTCGAGCCCCCTCGCGCGCAAAAGTCGTCGACGGGAAAAGTGCATTCGCGGGTGAAAGAGGAAACCGAAGGTTCCTCGAAGACAGAAACAGTGCTCGTGAACTTGGCCAGGTTTTTGCGTTAATCCTCTCTCGTGTTTCTTGTGCATGCGGCACGCGCCGCTCAGGGGGTGTTATCGTCTCGTTTCGAAGGAGACCGCCGCATCGGAACACTCACGCTTAGTTGGCGCGTCGTTGGCCGTATTGTCGTGACGCGATTCGTCGAGCGTACAGTGGCCGGCAGCCAGTCAGAGGCGAGTAGTACGGAGTGGCGAGAGACTAGCAGTGAGGGGAAGAAAGTGTAGTCAGTTCGTGCACGGACTCCGTAGTTCGCAGGTCGCTACAGATTTTTTTCTGGTGAGGTTTCCTCGAGGAGAACAGAGGAGAAAGACAAGAAATCCGAATGAACGTTTCGCGAAACGACTGTTCCGACGACTACACTGACGGTATAATGCTCGCGAGTGGTGTCCCCTGAGAGATCGTCGTATCCACATGGGATCGATCGTCTTGTGAATCGACTGGCTCGCAACTGGATTCGCGCGCCGCGTGCAAACGCGAAGGATTTTTCGTACTGTGATACGAAGATTATTGTAGCGCAGAGAATGATCGTTCGTGGCCGCAGCATAATTCGGCCGACACTCTCGCGCGATCGTGCGATGGATTGATCACACGCCGGTGGCGAAGAAACGTGCGCGCGCGCGCTCACGGCGATCCGACTTCCTACGGAGTGTCGTCGCAGTGATCATCGCTTGAGTGACTCGAGGAATTCGCGATCGCACGTTCATGTTATCGTCGCGCGCGCACCGGGGTTAAGGAAGTGACCGGTGGTGAACGGTGATTCGGACGACGCGCGACGGGTTGACCGATTGACATTCTCGGCGTGCTCCGTTGATTTTCTTGACGTGGAACGGTACCAGAAAAGATCAGCAAGCTGTACGGGCACAGGCAGGAAGAGATGCACACGATGGAGACGGACATGAAGGGCGGCAGCCTGCATGCCCAGATGCCACCGCATCCGCACCAGGGTGTATCGCCGATGGCCCATCACACGGGGATGTCGCCGTACGGATCTCTGGGCTCGATAGTCCACAGCTCCGCACTGTCGGGAAGCCCGCCCAGCGCGAGCGGTCTCGGCCTCGGTCTTCCGCATCATCATCAGACGTCTCAGCATCATTACGCGTCCATGCAGGCCGCCGCCGTTGCTGCCGCGGCCGCCCAGCAGCAGCAGCAACAACAGCAGCAGAGCATGCACGCAATGGCGGCCCAGCAGAGCGCTCAGCAGCAGCAGCAGCATCACTCTCATCAGCAGTCGCAGCAGCAGCAATCGCAGTCGCAGCATCATCAGGCCAACAATCATAGCAATCCGAATAACCCGAATAATCCTAGCAATTCTTCCAACGCTAAGAACAACAATATGGATCGCGTGAAGAGGCCGATGAATGCCTTCATGGTGTGGTCGCGCGGACAGCGGCGCAAGATGGCCCAGGAGAATCCGAAGATGCACAACTCCGAGATATCGAAGCGCCTCGGTGCCGAGTGGAAGCTCCTCAGCGAGTCGGAGAAGCGCCCGTTCATCGACGAAGCCAAACGGCTGCGCGCCGTGCACATGAAGGAGCATCCCGACTACAAGTATCGGCCGCGCCGCAAGACAAAGACGCTGATAAAGAAGGACAAGTTCCAGCTCGGCGGAAGCGTCGCCGGCGTCGGCGGTATGCTCGGCGTCGATCAGCGGCAAGTCGGCACCAGCGGCGGACCGCAGCAGCCGCAATTGTCGCGCGACGTATATCAGATGACTAACGGCTACATGCCCAACGGCTACATGATGCATGATCCAGCGACCGCGTACCAGCAGCACGTCGCGTATGGCAGTCACATGGGGGGTGCCGCGGCGGCGGCTGCCTCGGCCGTGGGTTATCCGAGGTACGATTCCATGGGCCATCACATGGGCGGCGGCAGTCCCAGCTCGATCAACAGCTACATGAACGGTTACGGCGGTTACGGAGGCACCACCGTACCCGGAGGCTCGCCATCGCCCTATCACCAGGCCCAGCCGGGTTCTCAGATGTCCAGTCACAGTCCCAGTGGCAGCAGCATAAAGTCCGAGCCGACGAGCCCGGCGAGCGGCGGCATACACACGCCGACGCCGACCGGCGGCCCGACGACGACGGGTGCGCCTGGTCCCGCGAGTCAGACTGTTAAGCGAGAATACATGGGTCAGCCACAGACGACGCAGCAAGCACCCCAGGGCGATCTCAGGCAGATGATATCGATGTACCTGCCACAGGGAGTCGAGCAGGGAGTCGTGCAACACGGCGGCGGCGTCTACTCACCGGGTCCGTCGCCTGACTCTTTGACGCAGCATCATGCGACTATGCAGCCGATTCCACATATGTAAGCTCTCATTAAAAAAAAAAGAGAAATAGAAACAGAGGCTTTTCTCGCAATATTCACACGCAACATTCCTCCTTCCTCGCCTACGTTTGCTTGCAAATAGCTTTTTAGAATCGTGGAGACGGGATAAATCGCGACGCTCACAATCGATCATATTTCACGACACCTTGCAATTGATTGAAATAATTGAGAAATTAGATTATACTTTTTCTATATATTTCTTTAATATTTTATTTACATGATAATAGAATAGGATAATTTAAAGGAATTAAAATATAATTTCAGATTTAATTGAAAAACTCTTACAAATTGTACTTATTTCTGTCGTATTTATTTGTATTTTATACATTTTAATTAATATTTTTGCCTTTAACATTACTATTATCTGCACTTTTCTCAATCAATCTTAATATGGAGCTTGTCAGTATCAAATATTATTATTGTAATATTAAGGATAGATTCTAAATATTCTAAAATATTCTTACTACAAACCGAGCATAATATTTACATTCAAAGGAAAAGACATGTTTTGGGTCGTAAACGGCAAGGTAGCCTCTCCGGTAGACAAATTCAAATCAGTATATATGATTTGTAATATAATACTAATCTTTTAATATTGATCTTGAAATGTAACGCGGTTTATCCCAGTTCGACGATGCACCGACGCTTGAGTTATAAATAAAGAGACTCACAAGTGATCTTCGTGAAATTTGTGACTTGAGCGTTGTCGGAATTTGCAGGAGATCCATAATAATTTGTATTTTATATATGTGCATCAAAAGATGTTTTCTATAAATTCTTTAATATAAATTTAATTTTCTATTTGTTCCGCATATTATACATATATATATATATATTAGAAG
>VBVR01002216.1:0-24209 GCA_011638315.1 Tetramorium parvispinum
CGCGCACACGCACGCACACACACACACGCACGCACACACGCGCGCGCACACACACACACACACACACACACACACACACACACACACAGATATATATAATTTTTATGTTTGAAATATATATTTTTAGGTTGAGGACCTGCCGAGCATTGTACAAGAACAAATGCTAGAGGAATTGTTAGATAAGGAAGCTCAACAACAATTGGAAGGCGGTGGTGGCGAACCGCCAGCTCTAAATTGGTCATTAGA
Organism: Tetramorium parvispinum; assembly: GCA_011638315.1. Taxonomy (NCBI): domain Eukaryota; kingdom Metazoa; phylum Arthropoda; class Insecta; order Hymenoptera; family Formicidae; genus Tetramorium; species Tetramorium parvispinum. The sequence goes on from VBVR01002216.1 coordinate 247, forward strand.
AATTACTGAACGATTAGGTAGTCGTTTACATGCGCTCTGGAACCGATCGGCCGGAGATTGTCTTCTGGATTCTGCTATGCAGGCTACTTGGGGTGTTTTCGATAGAGACAACGCTCTCAGGAGAGCACTTGCCGATACTCTACAACAAGCTGGGCAATTGTAAGATTTGTGATTAAATATATAAATATAATATAATTTCATAATTAATATAATTTAATTAATTCAATATTTTATTTAAAACGTCATTTTTTTCAGCTTTTATCCTCGTTGGAGAGAGTATGAAGCCTCGCAAGCATCTAGGATGTTAGATTTTACTTTAGAAGAGACGCAGTGGCAAGAAGATTGGGAAAGCTTATTAGCAACGGCCGCTCAACCCGGAAGCGCGTTAGAACAATTACACGTCTTTGCTCTTGCCCACATTTTAAGACGACCCATTATAGTTTACGGAGTTAAATATGTTAAAAGTTTCCGCGGTGAAGACATAGGTAAAGTTTTTATTTTTGCTTACACATCTATTTCTCGTTTTCTTTAAAGCTTCAAAGATTTTTTCAAGATTAACTAAAAAATTAAGATTTCTAAGATTCTTTAAAAGTCTTTTTACGATTTTTTTTTACAAAAGAAATATTTTTTTTAAAGATTTTTGAAATTCGGAATAATATCGATTATTTCTATCATTTTATAGGATATGCGAGATTCGAAGGTGTTTATTTACCACTATTATGGGAACCTTCATTTTGCATCCGTTCACCAATCGCATTGGGTTATACCCGTGGTCATTTCACGGCATTGGTTCCAATCGAGCCTTACGCCTCGTCCAGAATACCGCCCCTCGCAACTCATGGGGTAGTGAGCGGGAACAACAGTCCACTCGAGCAGCTACAGATCCAGATGCAGACCACTTTTATGCCACTAATGGATCGCGAACATAAGCTCCTACCAATACACTTTCTCACGACCGATGAAATTGGTCGCGAGGAATCCATCTACAAAGAATGGTTGGACGTATGCAGAACTGAGGGTGGAATTCTGGTAGCGCAGCAGAAACTTCACAAAAGACCACTGCTCGTTGCGCAAATGTTGGAAGAGTGGTTAAATCATTATCGTAGATTAGCGTAAGTAATTTTTAATTTCGTCGAGTTTTTTTAATAAATTATAATTGTAATATAAAGCAGTTTAAAAGTATAATTATAATATGAAGAATATATAAAGTGAGATTAAGATTACAATAAATAAATGATAAGAATAATATTTCGATAATAAATAATTCGATAATAAATAATTTTTTTTCTATGTGTAGGCAAACCAACGAGGCACCTTTCTCGAGACCACCTACATTACAAGATTATAGTAGCGATGGTGATACCGAAGATGAGTAGTGCAGTAATTCTAAGAGAGAAGTGTTACGACTGACATGAGAAGCATCTCCATTTCTCACAAGTTGATTCTCAACTGAAAATTGTAAAATGGTTAGTATTATAAATCGAAAATTATACGTGAATGCCGTACTTTTACGAGTAACTCGATACAGAGACTACTACTACGTCCATACACTGGCAATGTACTATTTAAAAAAATTGAAAATGCTGTCACATCGCGCTATGGATCGCTTTGCAAAAATTGTAAAGTTTTGAATTAGGATTTATAAACCGTACCATTATAACGGATTAATTGTTGAGTTATTGCAATTATTGAAAACAAATCCTTTTAAATTATCTATACATTTCTTAGAAATATTTAAATTTGACATAGCAAAATAATGCCAGTTTGTTGCAAAATTTTTGTGGAAAAAATTATTTTTATTAGATTAATTGCTGATGTTAAGGCAACTTAAGTGTTGTAACAATTTTTTTTAGCATACTAAAACATGAAAAGAAATACAAATTTAATTTCTTGATATAGAAAAGGGAATGTTGGATATATTATATATAAGTATGGAGATGTTTAAACAATACGTATAAGTGTTATACAATTCATTGCCAGTGACGGTAAGCGAAAGTGGGAAACATTGTCGTTTGTTACACATTGTCGAATCGTTTTGCATAATAATAGAAATTTAATTGTTAGGCTATTGAAAATAACATTTTTTCACAGATAGTTTGTAAAAATATAGTCTCGGAGGAGGAAAAGAATTTGAAACTTCTTCTCGCAAAATATTGCAAAATTTTGCGAAAACGTTTTAACTTTGAGCATTCGTTTGTCGCGTTCCCTTATAATGACAAATGAATTAATAAGTGTGATTTAATGGCAGACTTTTTAGTCGATTTTTCTTCTTTAAAAAGGATAAAAACTTGGGTATCACTAACAATTAATTTCGAGATAAAATTACTTACAAATTAATTATTTAAATATTGATTAAAGTTTATTTTCAATTTTAAGAAGCAATAAATAATTGAGCTTTGAATAATTGAAAATAAGGAAATTTATTAATTAGAATTTGATGTAAAACATCGTTTTTTTTACTTTTTGAGTCAATTTTTCTCCGACAAAAGTTTATCTATCAATAAATACAAATTTTTACTTTAATTTGATTTGTATTTCCAATAAAGTAGAAATATTTACTTCGATGAGATAACTTTTTGTTGACTAGAAAAATCTGCCACTAAAGGTCGATAAGAACATCTTGTATAATGATGATAGTTCTGACATACCCGAGACGCAATCTTCAGGATAGTAATTTAGAAAAGTCAACAAATTCCGTGTATAATCGTCTTTAAGTCGTTTCACTTGTTATAACTTAGAGCTGCGTTAAGGAAATCAGGCAGCCGAACACAAACGAACAACGATCTGTCCCTTTTTAATGATCGAAATCGCGCGGATCTAGAGCGTTTATCTCCAACGGTGTGTTAATAGGAAAAAATATAACTAACGGACTTGTGAAAAACTGTGCTTTTGCTCTGTAAAAAAAAAAACAAAATATGGTTTCATTTTTATGCGAGGAATATAATATATTATTATCTAGCAATAATAATATATTAAATTTGCCGCGTAAGTGTGGTTTACAATCGTGTTAAATATTATATATATATAACACTATACGAACTTTTATAAGAAGCGATGGAGGAAGAAATTAAAGAGATGAGTAGCATAAGCGTTTAAGCGTTAGGGTTATTATCGAACAGCCGATACACACACGCACTCACACATCTAATGACGCATTCTAGCGAACGAATAAGCGATTGTAACAAATCTTTAATCAAAAAAGTACAAAAAATCGCTAGAAACGTTTCTTCGGAAATATTTCTTCGTTTTTTCGACGTAATGATAGTCTTTATTTCTTTACTATTTAATTTCGCTAACAACAACAACAACAATGTAGCGTCTAGTCCTTTTGCATACAGCACCACATTGCGTTTTTCTTTCTTTTTTAATTATGAATTAATTAATTATTGCGCAGTCTGAAGTCACGTGATAAAAATGAATAAAAAAATGTTTGAAAGGATCCAAACAAGATCAAGAAACCGGTATAATTCTGTCGGATTTCGATTTATTCAATTTTCGAAATCGATGTTGAAATTAAAGAAAATCTTTATGAAATAATATAAAATGTAAAATCTTGAATATGATGTGATATGAAAAAGGTTGTATTATTATTATTAATTTCGACTTATCATTTTCGTCTTATCTTTACTAAAGTATCATCCCTTTTTCCAATCATGTCACACTTAATCCTTCCATATCCTGTATATCTGTATACAGATTAAAAAGTAAAAGATTTTTAATAATTACAAAGAAATTCGAATTCAAATAACACTAAGTCTGAAATGTAGCATAGAATATTGGGAGAAAAATTGTATATAGTTTCCAGAAGTGTTTCGAGACTTTATTTTAAGTCATATCTTATTTATTGTACATGCCAAAAATAAAGTCGAAATATTCCTGCAAGTAATCACTCATTGCTCCAATATTCTATGCTCCAATATTATGGTTCGAATTTAGATATATATTGCATTTGTTAATCAATCATTGCTTTCAATGTACAATTTTAATTTATACAAAATTGCAGAAGCTTTTTTTCTGTTTAAATTACAAAATATTTTGACCTACTTAATGATCTCTCTATTTTCTATAATCTCATCTATTTATTAAAAATAAATTATAGATTATGTAAATAAATTAATCATTTTTCTATTCTAGAAAAATAAAAACTTTTAACGGAGATGGTTTTTTTTTACATAGTCTTCGATTGAATTCACTAAAATTATATCGGTTTCTAGATCCCTAATTTTTGAGAAGAACAACAGGTATAAGTCAATTCCACAGTGTCCTGTCTGCGAGAGCGGCAGAAGCGAGGCTTATCGCGTCATTATAATTGTTAATGTTACATATTACATCGATGATTGTTATTGTTATGATCATTCTTTCTATCATTAATGTATAGTATAAGTCCGTGATAAGGCTCATTTTAAGTACAAAATTGCATCTTTAGAATGAATTGTATAAGTTATGTGTGGATTTAGACTATTCTTACTATAAATTTTTTTTATTCACAAAAATGCGATAATGCTGGCTTCTGCGTAAAAAAAAGAAATGAAAGGAACTTTCTTCTCATTAATCTTCGATATTCATTATTATTGATATTTTTAACGTATCATTGGTAATTTTCGATTTAGTTTCTAATTATTTAATGATTAGAAACTATTATTTTAATCGAATTAATTAAATTTAAACGTGAATCATGCATTATTAATAATATCTGATATTGAAAGTTAATTCTGAGATTAGCTTTTAATTATTTGATTCTCAGAGGGACACGGCAAGTTTTTCGCCTAAAAAGGAAAAAAATGTAAAAAAAATTAACACTGTTCGAGGGAGATGTGTTTTCCTTTTTAAGCAAGTATAGTTTTTTCGATTTCTTGTTGCCAGAATTTACTCTCGGCAGGTGATAAAATATAGAGAGTTTTAAAAATCTATTCTCTAATCAGGAAGCAGAATAGAGAAGTCTATAAATATATAAATATAAATATTAATATAGAGCATATATATGAGATATAGATATTATATGAGATAATATATCGATGTACAATAATTCAAAATAACGATTTATTATTATTATTAATTATTATTATTACATGATTCTGACGATGATGATTATTAAATGCTATAATAAGAAAATATCGAGGTGTGAATCAATAAATGCTGAATTACTTTATATCATTTTCATTCTTATTAAAAGAACTTTTCAGGGTTTACTATAGATAAAAATTAATTTTTAAGGTAATAATTACAATCGAAATTTCGACCGAACACTTATCCCAAATAACCAAAAAGATTTGAAAAAATGAAATTTCTTTTGGACAACTAAAAATAACTGAGATTTTCCAATAATATTATTAAAATAATTTTATTTAATGTATTTCCTTCAATTTAAATTTAATGTTAGTTTTTTGTATTTAAATTTGTATATTTTTTGAGCAAGCTGTTTTTTTTCTAAAAAGTTATATATTTCTATAAATTATATATATATATATTTCTGTCTCTCCAAAATATAAAAATAATAAATTTATTAAATTTTCATTAAGCAATCTATGAATTCAGCTAAGAATCCAAGACTGAAAGATGACATGGTAGATCCAAGATATTCTAAAAATAGGAAATTAATTAATGCTTTTGTATTTTAACCAAGTTTATATCTTTTGAAAATGTTTAAATTATTTATTAGTAAACTTATATTAATAAAAATCTATTCTCTACATATTATTCTTGTGCAATCGCACTTGTGTAAATCTGAGATAGTTCTTGTAACAATACTCTTCCTGCAACATGAGATGGCAAAGTCGTTCATCTATAACGGCATCAACTCGACTACGTGTAGTCTTAGCTTGCAAGTAAACAGTAATATCAGTCGAATGGATTTGTTGTTCGCGAGTGTGTTATTTATTGACTATCGAGAATCTACGTCAATAACTGAGAGAATAATCTAATTTATTATATTGTGCGACATATAAATAATAAATTGATGTGTGTATGTGTGTTACGATATAAAGTACTATCTATTTTTGAAAGTGGGATGGATTTATGTGGAAGTTCAAAGAGAAAGAATAATAATAGCAAGGGAAACACACGAAGGTATACAAAAAGAATTATTCTGCAAAAAATTTTTCCTATTTATACAACTGTGTTAATCATTTTTAAAAGTAATTTAAAGTGATTTAAAAGTATATACATTTTTCACACATTTAATTAATTAAATTTCAGAAAATTAATTTTAAAAAATTAAAGGAGCTAACAATGAAACTAATTTTTACACACAAACTAATTTTCATTGAATGAGAAATATTTGCTTCAAGCATTCATTTTCATGAAATGAATTACAAGTGCTTAGAATAATCTTTAACAGGAAGGTCTTAAAAAATTGATTAAATTAATTAGAAATTAAAATTATGATTATGTTTCTCGCATGTGCTTTAAGAATACTGTCGTTTGGAAATAGTCATTCGCATTATAGTGTATATGGCATATATAGTATAGCCAGAAATATTGATTCTAATATTAATTTCCGTGGACTGTAAAGCTATAGACAGTAGTTAGTAGTGAATTGCTTGATCAGTTATTTAGACTGGGACTCAACTTCCGGTCCGACGAAAGCTCCTCGAAAATGGAATGTTCGTCGTAAATAGACTGTCTGAGTATTTACTACTTGGCTCATCGTCAATAAATCCAGTCACGTAGCTATGTAATGTGTAAGAACCTTCACGAAGACAAGTAGTCCATCTCCTCGGAACCCTTCTTGCTTCCCTTGCCGAGGATACAACCTGGAAAAATAAGATTTTCCTTGGAATCTGCGTCACGCACTGCTTTGAATGCAGGAATCTTCAGTTTTATCTTCAAACTCTTTATAAGTAATAATAATAGTAATTAATAAACAATTTTAATAACGATATTCAAATAAAAATCATTTTTTTTCTCTTTCTCTTGCTGCTGAAAAAATAATCCGGAAAAATACGTAAAATTTTCGGAAAGTTTACACATATTGCATCAAATATTGCTCGGAATTTTTATTCTTGTAAAGTTGTAAATACTATATAATAATCAATATAGAACTTCAATAAAGAGACTAGAATAAAAATAATCTCATTCTTATTAATAAAAAGTAAAAATTATATCTTTACGTGGAATCAACACTCTTAATAATTCCAGTCTGATTTTATTGATCACAACGAATCTTAATGTATTATCAAATAAGTTTCACATGGCACGTATTATAACAAAATCGAGAATAAACAACGCATTGTTAAAATTCATACAGACGGCAAAGAATACGTGGCGACAGACCGTACACGAATCAATATCCGATCTGCCAAACGACCTAGATAACAAGAGAGTAATGTTTTCATAGCTATATAAAGAAAATATGGCAACTTTATAATTTTTAAATTTTACGATTTTTAGAATTAATAGGATACGATAATCGGAGAGTCGGAAAGAATTTCCAAAGTTATATTTCTAAGAAATAAAAATTATACGTTGTAATAAACAATTACGAGTTTAATTAAAGTAACATTTTATACATGAATTTACAATATATCTATAAAATATGAAATCTTACTTTTTACATTATTTTCAACAATTTTAACGAAATTATAACAACGATAAGTATTAAATAATTCATTATTCGAGTCGTATAATTATTCATGATTGATGCCATCTATAAATAATTTGTGATCCCAATGGTATTGTGTTACCGTACGTTTATTTGTAGAATACTTTTGTTTGACACAAAATCGCGCATTGATTGTTTAATGAATGGGATATTCTGGTGAACGGATAATCGATTATGAAACCTCGTTAATTGCAAGTATTTGTATTATTGCGCTACAGTTGCATTGATAAACAATGCTATGATCAAACATGCATTTTATTTGAATTTTCACTTTTTTTATTTAATTTTAAAATATTTTTTCTCTCTCTACATGGAAATTAATGCTTACGCGTAAAAATTTATTTTTCACAAAAAAATTTTCGCACGTATTTATATTCGAAAAATTGAAGATTTAATGTTTATACTACATAAATTCGCATTGTTGTCCATATTACAAGAAATTTGTTTATTTTTCTTTTAATTCGTGGTGAATTCAAATTTAGTATATAAAATCAGATTTTATTTCCATCCGATGTTGTCGCAATTTTTGTTATAGTTTCGTGGCAAAGAACTTTTATGGAAATTAAAAATATATCTAAAGAAAATAATGTATTATCAAAAAATAATGATTAATAAATTTATAAGAATTATGGTATATAAGACAGACATTATCGATTTTATAAAAAAAACCACTTCTTTTGTATTTATTTTTTCAAAAATTAAGATACATTTATAAAATATATAAACGCTGTAACAAATTATAGTTAGTGACAAATTATATCATATAACGATAATAAATAATTATGTCTTATGTAATCTGTGTTATTTCCGGCACGTAATTTACGACATCTCTTTTGAGAGACGAAAACATTTTCGTTTCTCTCTAATTTACGAAAGTAAGAAACCTCGTTATCGCTGTCGCTTGTTTGTATACACACACATGACGAATGGGGATCATCGGATGGGGAAATCGATTGGTGTGATTAATACTCATGAGATAGATTAATTATCAGGATTCATTATGATCCGTACGGCGGAGAGAGAGAAATTCCTCGATTTCTCATGAGAGTGCAAACGCAAGATTTATGAAGCCGTGATACAAATCTTGATAATCGACAGAAATCATTGGCCAAATCAATAATTATCTGCCGAGAAATGGAACATTTGACTCAGCTTGATTCATTAAATCTGTAACACGCTCGTCGGACCGAAGACGATATTTTAACGTAGCAAGATTAAATTATTTACACCTCACACTAAAGCAATGTTCAAGTGAAGCAATTACTATATACATTGTTTCTCACTATTTAAATTTATTTTTAACCTTTGCCGTTTTGCTATCCAGAGAAAACGCGCGACTTCTGAGGTATATCCGACATGGACATTTTATCTGGCGGTTAGTTTAGTTTCTTCCGCTCATCCCGCTTTATTTTACTCCAGCTAAACTTTTTTCTGTCCTGCCACATGTGTTCAATACACATGTGGCAGGACATGACATATATGGATGCTTATACGTCTATGTGACAAGAAGACAAGACAGATACGTGTGGGAGGTGAGACAACGGGGAGATGATGGATCCTGCTTCGCGTCCTGCCTCAATTTTTACGCGATTACGAAGACATCTTATCAAACAATTGAAACAGTTGCTTCTTTCCAAGAGAAACATCAGGAGAGTGATAATCTGTGGCGAATGATAATCTTTTGAAGATTGAAAAGATTAGAAACTGGATATTGAATAAGTTTAATGAATCAAACTTGATCTGAAATTTAATTTAAAATTCGTGAAAATATCTTACCTCAAGATTCGAAAAAAGTCAAAATATTTTTAACTGATGCTTCAAAAAAAAAACCGATGATCGTAATTTCCGTCTGATTTTCAATTTAATTTTTAAAAAATTTTCACGTTGCTCAAATTCTGAAGTCAGAATTATATTTTCTAATAAATTGATATTAACGTGTCTCAGGATAAAAATTATATTATGTATTAAACTGTAATATATTAAATTGTAATTAAATTTTCAATGGGATTTTAATGAGATGATATTAACGCTTCCGAAATAGTTAATAATTACAATAAATATCTGATCCACGCTTTCAATCCCACGTCTGGTTTTTCGTGAATTAGATTCATCTTCATCCTCGCTTTCACGGAGGTGGCGGAGAAGGACGCGGGCCGCTGAAGAACCACCCTCTTCTGTGCGAACGGTGGAAGAGCAACGGAGAGGGTGAGCTGCGAGACTCGCTAATGAAGAGAGAGAGAGAGAGAGAGAGAGAGAGAGAGTGGGCTGGGGTAACGATGGAGGGATTCGGCCGAAGGTGGAAGTTGCTATGCTGTCCGACGTAGGGAGGGTGAGGGCGACGGTGAGGGTGAGAGAGGTAGAGACAGGGTGGCGCGGTGGTGCGTCGCTGGTGGAAAGCGGGAAAGCCTCTCCGAACCGACCACCCACAGTTCACTGCGGCCTCGCGAGCCGTGTGAGCCACAACAACGTTGAGCCATCTCCGTACCGTGCCGTTCATTCGCTCGCTCCAACTACCCTGGACACACACTCGACTCCTTCCACCATGTAAACAAAGCTCAAAGGGGTGCGCGTCTCCCACGGACCATGGATCTGGGAAGCATCCGCGGCGTAACACGTGGCGGGGGATCCAGGAACGGTGGCTCCTAATTTGCACGCAAAAGATGAGAGAATAAAAAGTGACATTCCACTTTTCCGTAAAGAGTAACAAATACTCGGTGGTGGTGAGTGCTAACGGAGGCATTTCGAATCCGGGACGTGGCTTTCTGCTGGCAAGATCAATGATGGTGGAAAGTCCGATCTACTGTTCCCGGGGACATCATGATGTTATTATGAGTTACCAAGTTCGGAAGATGTCTTGCTCGGGGCTGAAAGACCAACTTCGATCTTCCCCTCGTGGACGTCCGTAACAATCGCCGGACCACGAAGATGTTCCTGTCTGATAAATCCATTAATGGTCCAAGTTTGATTTGCTAGACGTCATGACCGTCATTTATACGCGTCCTGGATTTCTCCCCTGCAGTGGATCTTATTGATCAAATTGTTGAATTTGACAATTAACAACATCGGCAATCACGACAGCTCTCAAATGAAAAATTCAAAGTTATCTAAGCTGAAAAAGACCGCACCATTTCGTTCGGCCGAAACGCTTCTCTCCGTTTAATCGAAACGAACAATTCGCCAATCATTCTTTCACGCGACGGCTTTCATCGTATCGATGCTCCGTGTGCATTCGCCGCTCGTAATCGGTGATCAATTGTTGCGACCACCTCCAATATTGCGTGACCTTCGGATATATGGCTGCTGTTAAACACTTTGATGAAGTAATACGTCATCCTTTCGCCCTCAAAACTCTACCCGATTGTAATTACATCCTTTCCGCTTGCGAGCTAAGATAGATAATGAATGAGGGCTGTGAGGATCCTGTTTATACTGCGACGAATTAAGTACACAGTTAACGGACATTCGAGAAGATAAACCTTATAGACCATATATCTCCGTCGATCCTGTCGACCACGTGTTTCGTATGATCTTCGTGGTGGTGTGCGAGTGTTATGACGAGGTGTAACGGTGTGGGAAGTCTCGAGATAACGATGCTTTAAGTGTTTACGCGGTGGAGGTAGCTATCCCCTGATAATAAGATCCCCACATTGGCTATTTTCACGATCATTCGCGTATATCACGTGTTATTGTTTCAAATTTAACATCCTGATTGGAAAATCGCTTAGAAGATACTGACACTTGTCGAAAATTGTCTGCTTAATAATATTTGCGACGAAATTGATTCAAATTGATAGCTTAGATCAAAAATAAAAATAAAAAACACGTAATAATGGCACGGATAGAGGCATCTTGTAATTATGCAAACTACGATAATATGCGACACGTTGTCTAAGCTTGTTATCTATGATGATTGCAGATATGTCAACTACGGTGATATTAATAACGTTTCAGTTTTCAATTCAAAGCGATAACGCATGTCGAATCGTTAATTACAAAGGCATGATTTCTTATAATATTTCTTATAATAATTTACTTTCGCTACTGTCTTATTTTTAGAAAAGAATCTATAAGAAAGATCACATAAAATTATTTCTCTTTACGTAATTTGTATCTGTCGTGGAATTCACGTAAAAGAAATTATCTTATTTTACTTATTATATAAGAAACTATTATTTGTCGCGTCGATGCAAAAATCATTTTCTGATTATTATGCTATTTGTAACTTTTAGTGTTACTCATTCGTAAAATAGAATGATATAAATTATTAAAACAAAAAGGATTCTTCGCGCGGTATATGAAATCAAAAGAAATAATCATTGGTCCTTCTGTTATTAACGCAACATTATGATTTTAGATTAAACTATTGTGATGTTGTACAATGCTGTCGTATAGATAATCTGCTAAACAAATTGTGATGTTATAAGATACATGACGCTTGTGCCGAAAGTGTTAATACGGTTTCACGATCTTACTAACAATCATAATCAGAAAAATACGACAAAATTATTTATAACATATTCAACGCCGTCGATGAAACAAGTAAATTGCAGTCAATTCACTGACTCGACCCCGTATTTGCACTAAAACAAGACAAATAACTCATTCGACATAACATAAGCTTATAATGAGATCAAGTATATATCGCACAATGTTTCGTTTTCCCACGAATTTTGCATTAAAAGATGAAGAACTTAATTTTCCTAACAAACAGCAGAATGTCGTTAAATAATCTCGAAATAACTGAAAAAAAAACAATCAATACCTATAATGAAGAAATGATAATGACCGCTCGAATAATATCGAATGTGCAACAAGATGCCGAAAATCTCTATTGATCAATATGGAGAAACGTTGTGACATTATTTTCGTGTGTTAGTGAAATTATTATGAAACTAAAACATTGCGAATTGACTTTCTTGCGGTGAACGAGATGCGCAGAAAGTGACTCGAGATCGGGGAACGGGTACAGCTGAGAAACTCGAAGGTAAGATATTGACTCTCTGATGCAGCTAAAATATCGATACGGAATACGAGTGTATCGAATGTTTGTTTATCTTTGATAGGACACGAGTATGTTTGCCTATTTATTTAGCTTTAGCTAATATATAGTGCTTATCTTTGCGTTCGCATAATCCGCCAATCTCAAACGAATGATGGCAATAAGATGATGATGGCAAAGTTAGTTAATTCGATAAGATAAATATAAATTTGTATACTGTGAAAAAGAATTCTGGTTAAAAACGGACGAATCAGAAAATCTTCTAGGATTGATCAAATATTATGGTTATTATGATGGAAATTCCGATTATTGTAATAGAACTTAATACTTTATAACTTATAACAACCAGAATTCCTATTACAATAGCCAGAATATTTGATCAATTCTACAAGATTTTTTTATTCGTCCGTTTTTAACCAGAATTTCTTTTAGTGTACGGATGCATTGCTAAGAATTAATATCCATAAGTACATAAGTTATGTAAAACGATATAGATACATTTACATTTAGTTACAATACACAGAAATAGTTTGTGCATGTATTATCGAGTCTCTCATGTTGTCATAAAAATGACTGAGGTATATGCAGTCATACGAAAATATTAACAAGAATTTACAAATTCTCAGACATATAATACGTACATTTTTTTCCGTCACAGAATATGAACATATTTTAAAAGGAATAGGAATAATCGTTTAATGGGTATTTAAGTAGAATTTTGTTTTTTTTTGTAGCTGTATAATTTTAAACATCGAATTAATTATTTTGGATGGATTGTTAAATAATCTCTTTGTACAAGAATTTCTTTCAATTTCTCCGTGCTGTCCAGCGACTCTGACATTCGGATCGATTCTCAAATTGCTACCGTTATTAATTAAAATTTTTTTCACAATTACGTCAAATGTGTATTATAATGCTGGAGAGAGCAAATGTGAGTGTGCAATGAGTTAAATTATTTCGCGAAATGTTGAAATTTTCTGCCAGATGCCGACTGAAACAATCGCGTCGCGTTCATTCCATACATGCCGATCGATTTTCGATGTGGCTGACATAAATGAGCTGCCTCTACCTTGAAACTCATTATTGCTCATATAGCTATTTTCATTATGTTTTAGTTGCCGAGAATAAACAGTTGCAGTTTACCATTATTCGTAACCGTGTAGTAAACTTCATCTTTTTGATATAAATTTCATCTTTTATTCACAGTTTTTAATTTTTAGGATAAAATCTAAAGCAGAATTTTATTTTTAATTTAAATTTAATATAAATTAAATTTTATTTTTTATTTTAAATGTCAAATAATAATTACTTAATCAATACGAGTAATTTTAGGTTGGTTTGTATAATTACAGTCCAAATTATAATTAAAAGTTTTCGTTCTGTCCATTATGTCTTTTAAAGTTTATAATTATATGTATTAGTTATTTTTTAATCTGGCATGTAAAAGTGTATGCAAAATTCTGTTCTGTACAAATTATAACTTACGTGGACTTTGATTATAATTTACCATGCATTTGCTTCACAATTAATACTATCTTTAAATCGTAAAATAAATTGAAAATTAAAAATAAATTAAGAAAAATTTTAAGAAAAAATTAAGAAAAAAAATTAATAAATCCCTTTAACATTACATTTTGCATTGGGATACATATTGCATCGTAGATTTTTAATTTATTGAGAAATAATTTTTCGAAGCTACAGTGTGTGGCTAAATTACGTATGCTTCGAGGAAATCAATTCTGCTTTGAAATTTTCATAAGGTTACGGTGTCACGCGGTTGTCAAAGGCGTCGCGACGCCTTTCTGCGATCTGATTAACATAATATACACGTACGATGCACGCTCGAATGCTCGTACGATAGCGGTAAATAGCAAACTAAATGTAATAATAGAAGCGCGTTCTTCCCTAAGCGTAGGACAGAGCATATTTTAGCGTTGTAAAGCTTCTCGTCTTATCTGGCATAAAGACGCACAACGAGATTACGACAATCGATCCGAGTAACTTTGTATTGCAGACAAAAAGTGGCAAATATGTTTCGATTATTTAGACACACAATTATTATATATTGAAAAATATATAATTATAATACATATTCTTCATAATATTATATAATACTTATTATATAAACTATATTGAACAATATTTATTACGGTATACAAAATGTGCTGATGTAAATATCAGTAGACATAAATTTAATTACTTTAATGATATTGCATTGAATGTAATAGAACGTGCTCGAATTCTAGTAAATGCAGTATAAAAGCTTTTCAGGATAGAATTGCTATTGCAATATTCTCATGCATTATTGCTTATTATATATGTCTTATTAATCCCAATCTTTCCTCTTCTCCTCTTTGCAATATTTCTGCCTTATATTTGTATGCCTTCAAAAAAATTTCTAATTCTAATTTTACACGTGCTCGACGATATTCAGACAGAAATATCACCAAGCCATTTAACGTGGTTTCGACTTTCAAACGAGTTCTTGCTTTAAAATTCGCGTAAACTTTCCAAGTCTCATCGTGCATTATTCACTTCTGCAATTTCTTATTACGAGAGTTCAACCGCGTTCTACACGAAGATTCGGTCGTAAATTTCCATAGTTGCGAATCCTATTATCATCATTTGAATAAAGTTGCGTACTACACGCGATTGACCATTTTTTTTATTCGCGGACTAAAAATTCGCCCTCGTTCGAGAATTTCAATTCGCGAACGCGGCGAAATATTACTTCGTAACTATTTTTATTTGGTGTGATTTTATATTTGGGGATAATAAAGATATCGAGAAAAAATAAAATAATAACTAAATAAGAAAATGTCTAGAATATTCAAAATTATAGAGATTATTAATAAATTATTATACCAAATGTATACAGTACCGGCCAAAAATATATCATCTTTAGGATTTTCGAGCATTTTTCATTTAGGTGAATCAAATGGATTCAACATTTTACAGTAATTATTTTTTTTTATTATTTGATGAATAGTTCCTTGTTCGGTAAGCTGTATCTATTATCAAAACATGTAATGATTTAATAAATATTCATACACTTTGAAACAAGTTATGTTTAAAAATAAAGGTGATATACTTTTGGCCGGTACTGTATGTATATAATTTTAAATATTCTAAATATTACATTTACATGAAATATTTTCATCTTCCCTCAGGCGCCGTATATCATTTCGATTTGTGCGCCCGACATTCACATTGCAAAATCGCGCGGCGATGTCGCGTCAAAGATGGCGGGAAACGCGGACGGTCGTCGGGCTGGCTGATGCGAAAATCCGGAATGTTATGCGAAATCACGTCGCGGAAGCGGGAAATCGCAATTCGCGGACGACGCCTCGTATATCGTGCCCGTATTTCGTCCTCGTATTTCGCATTCGTATCGCGGCAAAAACGCAGAAATGACTTCGGCGCCGGCAATGTGCCTTTACGAACACGCGCCAGTGAAACATTCATACGTATGCTCCGACGTATGCGGAAAGGTGAGACTTCCCGGTTTCCGGAGACCCCCCAGAAGTCTAATACATAATTAAATAGTAAAATGAGATTATAGAATGACATATATAGAATCGGCTCGCTATATTTGCACCCTTGATAGAATATTTTAATTCCCCCCCCCCTCGTTTTGGGTCAACTTCACGCTGCGCGTCACAGTTTCGAGCTACCAAGCCGGCTCGATATACGCCGTGAAGTCGGCGCCGCACTCCGCAGTTCGCGTCGAAGATGGCGAGGGTACACGCGCGCGCTCCTCGCTTCTCTCGACGCGGGAGTCCGGAATATTCCGCGGCATCGCGCCGCGGGAATGTAAATTGCGGCTCGCGGACGACGCCTCGCGTTCCGCGCTCGTGTTTCGCGCTCGTATTTCGCGACGCGGCACAAACGGCGGAAAATGGCGGCGACGACAACGTTGCGCTTCGCAGCGACACGCCACAGGGCAAGCATCGTACGTACGTATTGCGAAATCAAATTACACGCAACTGGAATTATGTCTACGCAACAGTATTCCTATTCTCTCGCCGCTCGGGGCAATTTCACGTTGGCGTTTTAGAGTTTAGATCGTTCGACGCGCTTTGAAGTCGACGCGGGGTGGTTAGGGTAGACGATGCCGAGACCACACGCTCCCTCGGTTCGCGGAAAATTGTCCTGTAAACGGAAATCGCGATTTACAAACGACGCCCCGTACTTTGCAGCACGCGCGAGCGCATGTCGTACTCGTGTTTCGCTCTCGTATTTCGTGGCGTACACGGAAATGACGGCGACACCGACGGCGACGGAGCGACGGCGATACCTACTTTATATTCGCGCTAGTAGAACATCCACGCGCTTGTACCGGCGAGAAGCGAAGCGAAGTGAGCTAAGTCGGCTTTACGACGTCGACGTACGTTCATTTTCCTTTCGTGTTTCGTATTACGAAGCCTTCGCTCTGCCTTCAAAGCTACCGGATCTTATTAACTCTTGGTGATTGTTCGCTTTTTGAATTATTCTCTCGTTACTTCTCTAAGGATATCAGGAAACGCGGTTGCGGTTTGCGACATATATTAAATTAGAAATTATTATTGTTGTATTATTGACGTATAAATATATCAAGTGAAAATTGAAAAATGTGACGTATACATACAAGTGTCACTGTAACATGTGTTACATATGTAACTGTAATAAAAAATTATTATACATAATATCGATATAGTTTGTTCAATTTTGTGAAATGTATGATTAGATATGATACTATTCTGTCCATTTTTACCAACACAGATTAACTTTAATCTCAGTTTAACTTACTTTTTATCCTTTTCTAATTCTTGGAATTGAAAAGAGATAAAAAGTAAGCTAAACCGAGATTAAAGTTAATCTAAATTGGTAGAAATGAATATTAGTGGGCTAGATATAATTGTAGAGAAAAAGGGCCGGACAAGTTGCATTCAAACGATCGTGATTTTCGTAATTATTCCACGCTAACAATTACATTACATGTTTCGTGTTCCGGGAAATTATTAGTCGAGCTAATAACAAGCCAAGCCATTTTTCTCACGTGAGAAAAATTATTCGCGAACCAACTTTTCTACCATCGCGAAATTTTTATCATCACGCGATGAAGCGAGTGTTCGTATATAACTTCACGGAATTTTTTTCCTCTCTTTTTTTTCATCGAGATTGTCGTTGACTGTCGCTGAATTTTTCAGGACAGTTCTGGAATTCCAGCGGCGACATTTCGCGCGTTTCGCGAATGTGATTAGTCCGACAATACATGGCAAATGAAAATTTTACTTTTTTCACACAGGTCATTTCATTCAATTTCATCCCAGATTTCTGCAATTTTATTTAATGATGTAATAATATTTATGAAATTTTTGTCGAAATACGTTATTACTCTTATAGATTCTTGTAATTAAAATATGAATTAAAATCTAATAAATTGACGTATTGAAAATGAAAGATTTATCGTTAACGTATTGCACGCGAACATCTTCGATAGACAAATCGGCAAATTATTTAGAGAATTCATGGATGAAAGCTCGCCACAGATCTAGGACACTCTGCACTGGACAGATCTATAAATATCGAGAGAAATAGATATTTCATGTTACGGTCACAAATAAATATTGCGTCCGATTTTAATCTGGCTTGTACTGAAATAGATAGAACAGTCGATAGAATCGAAACTCTTTAGGGAGGTAAATTTTTTAATCGCGGCGTAGCGAAGAACGTCAGTAATATAATGTATATGTATAGATATTACATCATCTACATATTTCAACCTGGTTTGTCTTACACGATGAAAGATTTTCTCGCGTTCGATCATTCGCGTAGGAATCGTTCGTTTTAGATGCGCTTTCCTGTACCCTCTGCATATAAAATGAGATGCAGACGCATATAAGTATAAAAGTATAAGTGGCGTAGAGTGCAATTAAAATGAGCGACCTTATATTTATAGAATTATATTTTTGAAGCAAATAGGTCTTCTATCTATTTCGCGCACGAGGACGTGTTGACGTTAGTAAGAAGAATATATCTATAACATTTATAGCATCGTACTACAGAGTGGCCACAAATATGTTTTCAACTTTTATCGCGGCACTTTTATTTATCGCATTTATTTATTAAATATTATATTTTCCATCGCTATTTACGTCGCGCTTTAAAGTATTTATTTATTAAATACTGTATTTCTTTATCATTATTATTCTTTTAATATCATTTGTATGTCATCCATGATAATTAAATTTCCACAAGATAACGTCGTAATGATTAAATTCTAGATTGTAAAAATTTCAAGTAGCATTTAGGCATTCTACGGATAGTAGGTTCGGCCGCTGTTAATTTGCGTTCGTTGCGTTCTATTATGACTGATGTACATATCGTTTTAGCATTAGATTGTATTGTCATGACTTGTTATCCGTGTGCGCCTCGCGCGAATCCTCGTGTAAATCCAATTTCGACAGAACATACGAGCATATTCCTGCGGTAAATCAACGGCCTTTTAACGCGGATTATGTGCTCGTACATCACCGGAATACATCTAAATACATTGACTGTGGATAATCCAAATTATTTGAAATATTTACGACGGAAGGATTAATCCAGTGGCAAATTTAGTTGAATCCCAAGTGCTGCAATTTAAATAATGCAAATTTAAACCTCAAGTCTCAAAGCGTTAAAATTCAAACATCAGATTAAACTTGTAAAACTAGTTAATTGTAAATGTAAAGTTATATATATATATATATGTACATACCTATAAATTGCTCTTATTATTTATCTATATCTATCATTTTTTGTTTTTTGGATAATATTAATAAAATTTGAATTAGTCCCCAATTATTAAATAAATCTTAATTAATAAAATTATGTTATTAGGATACATAGAAATGTTTATTTTAACAATGATTTTTTTTAATTTAAAAAACCGATTTTAGTAAATTTGCGTTATACAATGCTTAGTTATTATATATAGAAGAGACTATACATACATATATTGTATATATATTTATATAAAAGCACGAAATTTTACTAAATTTTAATAATAACGTTATGATTTTAATCTCTCTTATAAATTTTATAAATAACTTTTATAAATTATATAATTGTTTAACTTTTAATTAGTCTTAAAAATGCTATATTATTTCTATACTCAATAAACGAGGACGAGGTTTCTTCAATAGTAAAACTATTGGAATTTCCCAGATTCCCAAATATTTGCCAATTTTTAATTAACCAACTTTAATGAAGCTATATTATTGCAAAGAGTAATCAAGTAACATGTTTTCAATAACGTCATGGAAAATAAAATGTTATTCTTTTATAAGTGTAACAGATCATTTTTAATGAACTCTCTATCTCTAATAATGTGTTATTGTTGCATGGAATAAATAATATAAATATATTTTCTATAGCAACAGAATTATGGGGATTGAAAATTCAAACTCATTCAGAGATAATTAATTTTTGTTATTGTCCAATGATAGAAGAAATATTATGAATGAGAAAATTAAAAAGTAAACAATATAATATAAAAAGGATACAATTAAATATTTAAACAATTATTGAGATATAATTTCATAGAATAAAGAAATACAAATTATAAATAAGATTGATCAAAGACCGCGGCAAAAGTTAAAGACATTATTTTGCAATAAAATTAAGATATTTTAAACGCTGAATTTTAAAATCAAGCAAAAGATTTTAAATCAATAGTTAAAAAGATGTTAAAAAATTTATTTTTCGTTTGGAAGTAATCATTAATGTTATTAATTCAGAGACGGTTTTTATATAAGGAAGAACTATGAACTTTTTTATATTGTTTTATATGTAACGAGCATGACTTAATTTATAATTTTAATTAATTAATTTTGCCAACGCGCAAAGTAAAATAAGCAAAAATATGTTTCTTCTGTGCAATGCAATTATCAAAATTAAAAGTTTTCATTAACTTTAAATATATTTATCAAATTTCTTTAAATTATTTCTAAATATGATCTTGGTAGGTTATTTTTGAAATTATTTTTAAAATTTATGTAATATAATGATAATAAGAGATATTATTACATCTTCTATAAAGTCGGTTTTGCGTTTAATATTACATTATTAACCTACATATATTAATGTAGGTCTAATAATTCAAATTGTTTCACGTTGCAACAAATTGCGAATATTCATTTTCACAGATACGCCGCGTAAATATAGATATAGAAAACTTGTAAATATGTAAGACTAGAATTTCGCATGCATTTAACATTGTTGTATTATTTACTACGTTTTCTGTATATTTACGCATATTTTGTTCACAGGTATATCGTTGCATGAAGACACTTCAAAATCTATGAAAAATGCCGCATGAAAATTCTGTTTGGACGCCAGTTCGAAATTTGAAAAAAATTCGAACTGTGTAAAACAATCGCAACGCAGGAAAATATAAGAAAAGAAAACTGCAATCGTTATTATGATCAATGACAAAAATCCATACGAACGGACAATCATTAACTCAAGAAGATTCAAGTATACGAAACGTCTAGAAGCTCAAATGCTCAAGTACCAATTTATCCAAGTAGTTTAACGGAGCTTATTTTCCGAGACGCACTCTCACTTAATTCCCTTATTTTGATCTTATTGACCTATTATTGATCTTATTGACAAGAAAGTCATGAAATAAATTCACTTGAATGCTGCAAATTGAGAATCTCATGATCTACATCGCTATATGAAACCGTAACTTAATCTTTATAAATGGCTCGATTGCAAGTCAGTCAAATTAAGAAAGAAGCGGAAGAAGACGAGAAGGAAGTCATCGAATGACATTGGCCAGTTCAATCGTGAGAAAAACCCATTAAGATGGGTTTCAACGAGACGTTAGTGATGGATTTGAACAACACTGCGAATCTACCAAGCAATTCCTTCCTCGATACCGGCCCCGGATACCAGCTCAGTAAAGATCATAACGATATTGAGTATCTCCTCTTGCAAATTTTCAAAGCCTTCATTATGATATTCATTATCCTTTGCGCTCTCTTCGGCAACTTATTGGTCATCGTCTCGGTTATGAGGCATCGAAAGCTCCGAGTGATCACAAATTATTTCGTGGTATCGCTAGCCTTGGCGGACATGCTAGTGGCGTTATTCGCCATGACGTTCAACGCTTCCGTGGAACTTTCTGGACGTTGGCTATTCGGGTATTTCATGTGCGACGTGTGGAACTCGCTGGATGTCTTCTTCAGCACCGTCAGCATCCTTCATCTTTGCTGCATCAGCGTCGACAGATATTACGCGATCGTCCAACCGCTGGACTATCCGTTAATCATGACGAACATGAGATTGGGAACCATGTTGAGCGTCGTGTGGTGTTCTCCGACTATAATGAGCTTCCTACCTATCTTCGCGGGATGGTATACCACGAAGGAGCATTTGAAGTTCAGAAGGGACTATCCGGATGTGTGTACGTTCAAAGTCAACAAGTTCTATGCCGTCGTCAGTTCCAGCGTCAGCTTTTGGGTACCGGGGATAATCATGATCGCGATGTACTACAAGATTTATCGCGAGGCCGATCGTCAGGAACGCATGCTGTATCGGTAAGTTGTTTCTCCTATCTCTTAGTAATTATTACGGATGAAACTTTAGGATCCTCATAATAAATCCTGATTAATTAATACCTTCAGCCACGAAGCTTTATTTTGATAAATTTTTAATTAATATTAGTATTATATAAAAAGTGTGAGAAAAGAGATTACATTTTTATCGTTTTTGAGGATAATTTATCATTAATAAAATTTCTTTTATCGCTATAAATATAATATGGTATACAAGATTAAAATTAACAATTAAAGTAAGTTTTTTATCGTGTATTGTAAGTGTAAGTGAAAAAGAATGAAAATCAATATTTTATCATAGAAAAATCAAGCTTAAAATTATATTTCTAAAATATCTTGTTACACGTAGAAAATGGACTTATATTTTCTGCTACATTGTGTAAACAATATAATTGGACAAACGAGACGTATATTTGAAATATAATTGCGCATTTATCATGTTAGTTGGTTTCTCAAAATATCCGTTGCCAAATAGCTTAATATACAAGAATAGCGAGATTGTTAGCGTGTCGTTACAATGGTTGGGCGATACATCTCGTTAAATCTCCGAAGGGATTTTTATATTTAGAAGAAGAAAGAAGAAAAAGAAAGAGTGAGAGAGAGAGAGAGAGAGCACTCGCCATTTGTTTCTTCTAAAAGAATTCTAGTTCCATCCCCAAAAGATGCTCCCAAAAGCTTCGTGCCGTTCTTGAATGTCCAATTAGGGTAAAAGGTGCAAAAGAAGGTAGAGACAAGTGGCCGACTAACAACAAATGTACTTTTCAAGAGGGAGAAAAAAATGGAAAAAAAGTTCCGAAATAATGCTTCCATTCTGTTCCGTATTGTGCAGCTTGCGCGTCATTACAAGCTTTAAATCTCCGTTTTTAGTCTATAAAATTTTTAATATATTGTTGCATGCGCTGGCCTCGCTCATTGTGAGCCAGCTTAATCGGCTCGCGGGAGCGCAACAATATAATAATAATAAGAATAATAATAATATTATAATAACATTTATATATAGCACACGACACTGCTGTTTCACTGTTTCATAACCGTGTAATTTTGTATTTCAATTTTATTTGACAAATACGATCTAGCGTTTTAGCGAAATAAACGATTGAATCTCAATTACAAATGCAAGAGACAGATTGCCAATAAAAATAACACTTTCCAACAGTTATTTTTGTAGCGAGTGATGCTATCTTCGCTTTATAGTTTTCCGCGTTCGATCGATGAGGCTGTCGGCTCTCGGTCTTGCGCGACCTTGCCACAAAGTTTTCTGTATTTTCATAAATTACATATCCGCTGTACGTCGCATGTTCGCTCTTTATATAACGCAGACCACGTCGCGCTTCGCGCACACACGTCATTCCGTCGCACTTTGAATGCGCCACCGAGACACCCCATTCGTTTATGAACGACAACACAGTAAAACGCGAACACAGAATAAAATGGAAATTTTGTGCGACTCTTGAATTTATTATATTAGCTGTCAAAGAAATCACCGAAACATCGAAATATAAAATTATAAATTAATACTTGAGTGTTACTAACAGATTTTTAATTTTAATCTATTTCAATTCAGTAAGTTTATAAAAATTAGAAAAACTCAATGATCGAGCATAGTTAGAGAATTTTTAATATATTAAAAGCTTTAATATAATATTATTAATATATAAATAGCTTTATAAAAAAAAAGACTAAAATCATATTTTAAGTGATATTTTTTAGCAGTAACACACACACACACACACACACACACACACACACACACACACACACATATATCTGTCTCTTA